>CAUYPK010014769.1:0-58458 GCA_963574355.1 Loris lydekkerianus
TTCTTAGCAAAGTATCTCAGGAATGGAAGAAAAAGTATCCAATGTACTCAGCCCTACTATGAAGCTAATTTATAGCTTTCACATGAAGGCTATAACCCAACTATAGCACAAGACTATGAGGAAAGGGCCAAGGAAGGGGAAGGAATGGGAGAGGTTAGGGTGAAGGGAGGGTAACGGGTGGGGTCACACCTATGGTGCATCTTAGAATGGGTACAGGTGAAATCTACTTCATGCAGAATACAAACGTCTATATACAATAACTAAGAAAATGTCATGAAGGCTATGTTGAACAGTTTGATGAGAATATTTCAGATTGTATATGAAACCAGCTCATTTTACCCTTTAATTGCACTAATGTACACAGCTATGATCTAACAATAAAAAAATAATTATTAAAAAAAAAAAAAAGCAAAATTTGCAAGCAGTGACCTTGATATTTGGCTGAAGAGAGTAAAAAAAAAAAAAAAAAAAAAAGTGTGGAGAAGTGTAGAAGATGTAGCCTAGTTTCCTCTTGCTTCACATACTAAAATTTCAGGAAAAAAAATGATAAATTAGTGAAGAATTTTCAAACAAAGTGAACCAGGACTTGATTATTTAAGAAATTCTCAGCCATTTTAGATGGCAAATGATGCTAAAATTAGGAAATTGTCTGTATGTTCAGAGGCAAACCCATGGTATAATTGGAACCTTTTCCCAAGTGTCTCTGAAAGAACAAATAGTTATAAAACTTAATCAAGTTATTTGAAGAAATTTGGGATGCAACTTAATGATCTCTTTGACCTTCTCAGTAGATGTCAAAAATAGTGATGGGAATATCTCAGAAAGACCTGTGGTTGAACCTCCCACCTAATTAAGTGGAAGTCTGTGGTATACATAGGAGAATCACAGGGTTTTTTATATTAGCAGAAACACTGTGAGCCTAGACTGAAAGGGACAAGGGATGTCAGGCTCTCAAAATTTTGCAGAGATAAAATACACTAAAAAAAAGTACTCAGCTACAAACATATGTCACCCTTCATGTAAAAGGAAGAATGATGCAGAGGGCTGAGACTTGAGTTCAGAGGGCATAACTTTGGGCCCACCAACTGGAATAATTCTCCCACATCACAGAGGAAGAACCACAGAAAAATTATTCCTAAGCCTTGAAACCTAATAGTTTTTTCTGGTTGAATTTAAAAATTGCCTTGGGTTAGTGAATTTTTTTTTTTTTTTCATTTTCTCCCTCTTGTGAATGGAAATGTCTGTAACTATTACCCTATCCCTACTCCATCATTATATTTTGGGGTCAGATAATTTGCTTTCTAAGTTTTAAAGATTACCCAGAGAAAGAAATGTTTTTTCCAAAAGGGATTATACCAAAATTTTATTCTTACCTGATTTAGATGATGATATTTGAGTCAATAGAGATAACATTTAAATGATATTTTTGGCCTTTGACTTGACATTGTAGTTGAGAATTTGGGGATGCTGAAAATCAGTTGAATGTATTTTGCATGGGGGAAAGACATAACCCAAGGGGGGACTGTGGTCGGCTGAATAGTGGCTTCCTCCAAACACATTCATATCTTAATCCTCAGAACCTGTGATATGTTACCTTATACAGCAAGAGAGACTCTGCGGTTGTGATTAAATTAATTTGAGATGCAGAGATTATTTTTTATCACCCAAATAAGCAAAATGTAATTACAAGGAACCTCAAAAGAGGGAGGGAGTGTGGTCAGAAGAATGAAGGCAAATTGAGGACAGAAGCAAATGTCAGAGTGATGTACTTTGAAGGTGAAGGAAGGGACCACAAACCAAAGTCAACAGGCATTTTCTAGAATCTGAAAAAGGCAAAGAAATAGATTCTCCTTTCTCCTCCAGAAGGAACCAGTCTTGAAGAAACCCTGATGACAGCCCAATGAAACTATTTTTATTCTTGTCTCCAGAACTTTTAAAGGATAAATTAGTGTTGTTTTAACTCACTAAATTTCTGGTAATTTTTATAGTAGCAATAAAAATTTAATATACCGATTTTACTTAACTAGCTTAAACCTTTGTATGTAAAAATTACAAATCAAGAATAATGTCATGATCTTATCAAAAGATTAAAATTGGAATATTAGCTAAATTAGCATTGAATAAATAACATAGGTGGCACATATTTTGTACATAAAGAAAATCTCAAAACAATATCATGTAAAATACATACTTTGGAGTCAAAAATCACTGGGCTCCTTTTCAGGTTCTGCTACTTACTAGCTGAATGACCTCGCACAAATTATTCACCTTCTGTAATCTTAGTTTTTCCGCTTTGTAAAATTTCATCATTAACTACCTCATAGTAATGTGAAAATTTAGAATAATTAAAATATACACACTAATTTTCATGGTCTAAGGAATGTTCTAAGCAGTTGCTATGTCTGAACTCAATATTTACAAGAACTCTGTCAAGTAAGTACTTTTATTAATACTCCCATTTTACAGAGGAGAGATATAAGGAACTTACAGATGTTTAGGAACTTATGTGTGGTCATACAACTAGTACATGGCAGACCTCGGATTCTAAACCAGGATTTCTAGAGTCATAGTTAGTACTATTAACCAGTGCATTAAATTTAGGTCAGTAACAATAGAATGAACATAACTGGTTACATTATTAAGACTTCTTGGGTCTGACTTTAAGAGTCTTTTTTTTTTTTTTTTTAACCCATTTTAAGTACATCATATCCAGAACTATAGAGTTCTTTGAATAATCTCTGCTCGATTGATCACTAGGGTTCTTACAAGCTCAAAGAGTCTATGAAATGGTCACTATTGTTCCTTCAAAGTGCTGGGTAATCAAAGTTCTTATTCCAAGAAAATAAAATGTAACTCCTGTTTGTCCAGATATGTTGCCTAACTGGCCACTTCTATCCCTTCCAGACCAATGAATCTATAATTAAACTACACAGGGAAATAGTTTTAAAAAAATAAAAATAAAAAACTTCATTAAAATATCTTGTTTCAAAGGACAAAAATAATTGCTTTTGGAAAAGTAGTCAAATACAAATTAATCCCAACCTGTCCTTTCTGGGAATATGTTTATTATATCACAAGTCAAAGGTTTAGCTTCCATTCACAATGGAGATGGAAAAAAACAACAATGCCTAAAAGGTCTTAATGGGATATTTTAGCTTTTTATTTTTATCTTCAAACAAACTACGAAAATATTTCTAAAGAAAGCCATAAAATGTTTCCTATTCTCCCCAAAGCATTTGCATTTTTTTTCCAGACTGGCACTTTATTTAGCCCACTGCATTCATATTAATTTTCAGTGCTGTGAGCAAGCATGCCAGTGTATATTAACACCTGATCTATAAAGGGAACACTGGGGCCTTACTCAAAGTATTAGTCACTGCACCTTGGGAGTGCTGTTGTGCTTCTACTGTTCGCTTCAATGCAGAAGGATGTGCATGCTTTGATTCTTAATGAAACATGTCTACAATCTATCACCAAGAACCTGGAAATTTCAAATTTTTCCAACTTTTCCCAAACCCCAGTTTTATAACAACCATTGGCTTCTGATATATAAAATAATATCAATTATCAGACAGAATACTGGACAGGAACTTGTACCATGGAGAGAAGTCCTTCTTAAAGGCTTTTGTGTGCTCAGTACCTTTGGGTAGGACCTTTAAACTGATATTCCTATGGTTTAAGTTTCACGGATCAGGATTTAAAATGTCACTTTGGTTTATTTGTCTCTATAACCTTCCAGACCAGTGTTTTTCAAACATTTTATCTCATGGCACACTTGACCTATAGTTAAACTTCTGCAACACACTTAGATTATGTTAATAAAAGAAAAGTAAAAACAAGAATATACTTACTACGCTTTGAACTTTTGAAAATAATCTAATCAAGGGTCTTTAAAAATTTTCAGAGCACAGAAGTCGAAAGTCTCTGTTCTAAACTGTAAGTCCTTATTTGTTGTTGTATAAATGATGGTAGAACCATAATAGACACCTAGAGAAGTTCTATTAATACCATCTGTGAGCTGTGTAACCTAAGACTAGTTAACTAAAACCTTAGCTTCCTCTTTAAAATGTGAATAGTAAGAGTAACTACTTGACAGAGTTTGTGTACTACTGAGTTTACAGTCAGAAATTATTTAAATTACAAAAAAGTTCTTTATTTTCTTCCTAAAAAACCTCCAGCTCTCTCCAGCATTTGGGGGTTTACTCAGGTCTTTTCTTCCCCCCTTATCAATGCCTAAAGAGTAATCCCTGTTCTTTGTTTCCTTTTCTTTAAAGTGTGTTCGACTCTTCGCTCCTGCAAACCAGTTTTTTCTCCCAAATTTACCACATATTCCTATGTACTGCTTAATCACTTCATAGAATTTTATGGTGCTATCACAAATTTATCTTAGAATCATTTCTTTGGTAATCCATTCTTGCTCTCTCCGGTCTCTCCTCAACCTTCATAAAATAGCAACCTTTCTCCTAAGGTCATTCAGACTCTTCCCTCAGCCTTTTGTTTTTACCTTGTAATCTTTCCCCTGGCAATCTCATTTAACATTGTCTATTTGACTTTTTCTACCAAGATTCAATACCACTTTGAGACAGAGACCATATACATCTTGTTTGCCTTTCCTTGTTAGAGAGGTTGAAACATCAAAATATTGACCTTGTGTAGTCCAGTGCTGGTTCTATAAGCAAAAGTCACTATGTGGGACTTGCTGGAAATATTTTCTAAAGTGACAATCTTTGATGAAACACTGTTTAGGGTTTTTTCCCTTTTTATATTCCAAATATGGATGTGATGCCTAAGGACACAGTAACCATCTTGTGACCATGGGGACAAATGGTTTATTCTAGGAAATTGTGGAACAAAAAGTACCTGGATGCCTCGTAGTGTCAGAGATCAACTGTACAGCCTAAAATTTTCATCTCCACGCTATTTCCAAAGTAGAGTTTTGTCTTATCTAATGCTATGTAGCCAATAAATGCTAATTTGACATCTTCATAGATGTCTAAATGTTTTACCTAAACCTCAAGCATATTTTCAATAGAATTATCTTTAACATCAAAGCCAACTTCCATGTCTTAGTAAGTTCTGGGCTTAGTGGATAACCATGCATAACCCAATAGTATTAAGGAACTCTCATGTTTCCCTACATGACATTGATTCTACCAGATAAATTTAAATTTACTATCTCTGTTTACTTGTTTTGGAGGAACATCAAGTTCACACACCAATAAAAATAAATATCTACTTACCTATCTACATGCCAATCTCTCCTGTAATTTCATGGAGGCAAGGTCTTCCTTTATTCATTTCTGAATATAAAGAATCTTGAAACTTACCAATCTTTTTTTTTTAATTTTCTTCACTTCTATTAAATAGATTTGCTGCCTCCACTGGCTTATTAGTTCCTGTAGACAAGTCCACTCAAAAATGTATCAAGGGAAAAGACCTTGACTCTACCATAAACTTAACTATATACCATATACACAACTACCATATACAAAAACTATATACTGTATATACTCAAGTATAAGCCGAACTCGGCACAAATTTTGTGCCGAAAAAACTTGGCTTATACTCGAGTATATACCGTATCCTCAGCCCATTAATGTAGTTGCTCATAGTCTAGAGGGAAAATGGCCTAATATACTATCTTCCTTGCATCATTGTCTGTGCATGAATTTATTACATTCCAGTGTTAGATATCTAGAATTGAAGCAAAAATGAAGATTGCATATTTATTAAAATTTTCAGATAAAGCTGCATTTTTGATAATGTGGATGAAGGTATGGGTGATCTTCAAAACAAGAGCCTTATGCATTGTGATTATAAGCACCTCAAAGTGCTCACCTCTTCCATAAGGCATATCAAATCATGGTAGTTCCAAGTGTTCTCTCTTTTGAATGCACATCACAGATTGTTTATAAGTCTTTATTGGCAACCACAGTTTGTAGCTACTCTCTTCACTTTTCCTCAGACCAATTTATATATATATATATGTTCATTGTTAGTTTTAAGCAAAGGAATTTGTTAGACATTATTGGGAATATGGGAATGATTAAGATACAGTTGACCCCAGTAAGGTGACATATTCATAAAAAGTTAACATAAGATAGATTATGAAATAAGCTATTTACAAAGGAGCACTCCACTTAATAGGGAAAAAGACACCAAGAAGTCAAAATATATACTTACAATACACATTCACTGTTGATATAAGATTCCATTTCCTAAGAGCTTTACTGCAAGCATATTTTGTCTTATTTTAAACATAGCCATAAGTAATTGGCTCATGTAATATTTGGATTGGCTAAAACTCATAACATCTAGCAATACTCAAACACTGTCCTGTGTTAAAGAGCTACATCTCAATGAGTAGCTAAATTGGCAACAAATACAACTGGCATTATAAGCAGCAGAATTATGAGCTGAGCAGGGACTTCTAAAATGATTGGGAATAAAAGTTTCACTTAAGTTATAAGGACAAAGGGAACTCATTGAAACTTTTATAAATGGTTCACAGAAATACTAAGACAAATAATAGAAGTAGAAAGAATAAGCGAATGGGTCAAATTGGGCAAGTTGCTTTGCATGGATCCTGAGGATGAGAAGCTGATGAGATAACCTAGTTATCTAAAGTGCTTTGTATCCTAAATGACTTTCTAACTCCCCAAACACTTTCTCCTCTCCTTTGATTGCTGTTTCTGGTCTCCTTTGATTGCTGTTGCTAGATTCCCTTAGGCATGATTATCGGGAGACTTTTCTGCCTTTGTTATTTCCATATGCATCCTACTGAAAAATCCTGTAGCATTTTAGGTATAACTAGTATTTCTGTTCTTTGAACTAAAGGAATCCATCACACACATCCATACACAAACACATCTTCATATGCATACACACTCACACATATATGCTTACTCCTGTACCATATTTTATTTTACAGTTCCAAGAAGAACAAGTAGAAAATTCTTAACACATAGATAGAAAAACTTTTTTTTTTCTTTTTATTACATTTCAGCTTCATATGAAAGTACAGATGTTTAGATTCCATTGTTTTCATTTCTAAGGTAAAATTGTAGTTGAGCCCTTCAACCCAGGGGGCGTGCTGAACACTCTCACATGTGCACAGTAGGTGAGAATCTTCCAATCACCCTCTTTCCTCCCATTTCCCCTTTTCTTCCTCTCCCTTCCTCCTTAAATTTTACTTGTGTTTTTCTTTTATGTGGGTATGCAGCTATTTATATATTGGCTTTATATTAGTATTGAGTATGTTGGATACTTGTTCTTCCATTCTTGCAATACTTTACTAAGAAGAATGTGTTTCATCTCCATCCAGGTAAACACAAAGGTGTAAATTCCCCATCTTTTCTTAGGGCTGAATCATTTTACCACAAGGACATAAGCACTAGAATGTTTGTTGCAGCTGAATTCATGGAGCTCAAGACATGGAAGCAACTCAAGTGTCTTTCAACCCATGAATGGAAAAACAATTTTTCAAAAACGAATAACCACTCAAAACATTTCATTAAGGTTCCCCAAAGAGTAGACCTAAAGTGCCCCTGTTTTGTAAACAGAGTTGACATTTATCATTCTTTAAATACCAAGGAAAATTTACCTTATTGATATAGTCACAAAGTGAGGGCAGAAAAGTATATAAAGTTTCAATTAGACTGCCAAATTATTACAAAATAAAGAATGCCCAGTATTTAAAACAATAAACTTCACTTGTAATTTTTGCCAACATGTCATGAAGAATCCTCATTCCTTTCATAATAGCCTCTCATACTTCCTTGCCAGATGCCTTTGAGGCAAGTGCTTTCTGAGCTTTCTAACTCTTTTGAGCCTTCTGGGCAGAAACCTTCTGGGCTGGAGCCTTCTTGCCTGCAGTGGTCTTTTTTGCTGGAACTTAACCAGCACCCATAGCAGGTATTTTGTGAGAAGAAGCTTTCAGGAGAGCTGCCTTTTGAAGTTTCTTAACTTTATTCCTGATTACTCTCTACCTCATTTTCTTTGCCTTCCTGACTTTAAAATGATCAAAATCTGTCATTTTGGCTTTCTTCTCTCTGGCTTCAAACTTCTTGGCCCATCTTGTAGCTGCCCATTTGTACTGATATCTGTCTACCAGGCATGTTGGACATAATTCTGGGAAGTACCGTCCGAGAACTTGAGGAAGCTGGCGAGCTGCATGCAGTTGCAGGGCACAGTCTGTCTTCTTACCTGAGTGCAAGGTCCATCAAGCAAAGCCCTCTTCTGATCAATGACGTCTACAGTTGAGACTGACAGGAGGCCCAGTGGAGATGCAGGGCACCATTCAGCCAGCTTCTACCACGTCGACAACACTCAGAAAGAAAAAAGAAGATCTGCCCAGCCATGTGCATGTAATTTTGGAGAGAACATTATACTTTAAACTTTATCAGAACAAAAGGTGTAATGTATACCTTTCAAGATTATCTCATGATATCATTTGAATTTTTACAAATGTCCTGTTGTCCAGTGGGTTTTATTTATATGTTGACATCCTCAAAGATATTTTGAGTTCCCTGGGTGGGAAGTAATAGACACATATATTTGCAACATTCCTCTTGATAAGAAAGGAAACATTAACTTTTTAATATTCTTGCACAAATACATAAAAAAATTCTTATAACATTTTAAGGCAAATTATTCTGAAATAAACTCCAGCTCAAATATAACAGAGAACACTTTTTAATCATTAGATTAATCCTGTTTATTGTCAGTGACATGAGAATGAGATTGGGAAATAGAATATCATTAAGTCAATGACTTAGATGAAGGGTAATAATTTGCATTTGAAGTGCAGAGCACATTTCATTCACGAAGAGGATGAGTAACTAGATTTGTTTTCTTTCCCCATAAATTACTAGAATTCATGAGGCATAGTAATTATGAGTGGCCCGATTGCTTTCCATGTCTGCAGCCTCGATATTCAGAGCTACTTACAGCATTTACTCAAGACCCCCAATTTAGGTTTAAATAATGTTTTCCATGCTTTAAAAATCAAACCTTAAGGCCATTGCACTATAGACTATTTTGTCCCAGGTATCAACTAAGTGCTATGTTAATGTGTAGTTTTAGGCTGAGCCTGAGTGGTTCAATAGGGCCTTGTGAGACAGGAGCCTTTACTTCATTAATAAGATAAGGACTGATAAAATTAGAATACCAAAAGCAACAAGGTATTTTTTTTGCAATAAAAAAAAAAAAACTTTCCAAAAGGCATTCAGAATATTGCTATATTTTGAATCAAAATTATATGGCTGCTAACTGGATTTTCCAAAGTCAACTGGATGCTTTAACCAGACCTATAAACTTCTGATTTTTTACCAAAACTTCACTTTATATGACAAAAATTGCAAGAGTTTTCAGATATTTAGATTTCTAGAGCCAGTCAGATGGCATTATAGAACATATCTACAACAGTGGCACAAATTGAGGTAATCATATTTTTAGGTTCTTACTTTTAAAATGATTCCCTAGCTTCTCTGAAAAAAAAAAAAAAAAAAGCTGCATTAAAGTTTTTTTCAGTTTCCTCAGGATTTCCTTGATTATTAACATACATAGTATAGCACATATTATGAAAAAATATCAATATAGAAGCGATTTTACTAAAATAGGGCTTCATGACAGAAGAATTCCTCATTTTCTTTTTCTCTTTCCAAATATATACCATTGATTCCATTTTCAGAAACCCTGTTTTCCTCTTTGAAGTCCAACATAATAACTCTCAGATGGCTATATTATCTGCTGGCCTTGATTAAGTAAGATCAGTGAAAATAATGATTGAAACAAAATTAAAGATGAAGACCAAACCTTAGTAAAAGAAAGTCACGGCAAGAGAACCCATGCTACCAGCCTCACTGAAAACAAATGCAAAGTTTATATTTTCCCCCTTAATAAGAGAAGTACATCAGCCTAAGACAAAGACTTTTTGTAAAGAAAATCCATGCCAAAAATTAAATAAGATAATCAAAAATGGTGATTATATATTTTAAAGTGTGATATAAAGGTCATGCTTTATCATCCTTAAGAAATCATCCAAAATAAAAATAAAAGAAGCAAATGTAATTTATGTCTTTGATGAAACTAAAATTTCTAACTCCCACTGTATAAGAAAGGGTTGCCAAATGCGGTGAAGGTCAAAGGGCAAAGCTAAAAACACCAATGAAATCGTACCTGCAGCTAGAGACTTCAAGAGGGAGAGGCATCAGAACATCATTTTCCAAAGTTGATATAATGTGAGAGGAAAAACTAGCATTCCTTGTTTTATACATTGGGAATGGAGTTTACCAGTGTAATTTTCAGAAGACCCATTTTAGCACCAACCTGATTGTTAAGGAGATAGGCTGAAGGAAAACTCATAATGATGCCTAGACTCACCCAAAGCAGTGTCAATACAATGGATAGAAACTCTGTATACAGATGCCCACATCTTTGGACTGAGGTGAAATAAAAACTTCACGAAGTCACTCACAGTCAGCGCTCTGTCATGGAGAAGGGAGGCTACCATGCTTCCGGGCTTAAAACATGGCCCTTAAAACTCTCTGTGATACCTGGTCTTAGAAGAACATCATTTGTTAATTTAAATATGACTAATAAATTTTTTAAAATCACAATGCCTCTTCACATACTAATTTTTTTTTTTAAATGACAAAAAATGACAATTAGATGCTTACTTGAAAAATAATGCCATGGAGTAGATAAAAATGATCTATGTGGAAAGAACCTCTTGCATCCAGAACCCTTTAAGACCCCACCCTAAGAACCCCATTATCTGTCTGTTCATCTGTGTCCTTTTAATATTTTTTATAATATAATAAGCTGGTAACAGCAAATATAGTAATTTTCTGGTGTCTGTGAACCATTCTAGGCAATTACTAAAACCAACGGAGGAGCCATGGAAACTCCTAATATATAGCCAGTTGGTGAAAAGTTCAGGAGGCCTAGGGCTTAGGACTGGCATGTCAAGTAGAGGCAGTCACATGAAACTGAACTCTTGACCTGTTGTCTGACAATAATTTCAGGTAGTGTCACAATTGAATTGATCAATTGCTGGATACCTTAATTCAGAGCTTTGCAGAGAATTAGATAATTGCTTGCTATACAAAACCAGAAGTATGCTAAGCAGAAAAACAAAAATCTTTAGCAGAAATATATATACATATTAGTTTGTTTTCCAATTGCTACTTTTCTAAAATGACTATTGCGTCCTTATTTATTCTTAGATAGCATATAAATATATATATTGTATATGTGTGATATATACACATCATATATATTAATAACTATACCACATATATTTACATATTCATACCTTATGTATTCATATATGCCATATGTAAATATCTAAGAATATTTATTAATATCTCAAATAAGGATACATAAGTCATTTTAGTGAAGTAGCAATAGACAAAAACACATTTAAGAACATACACATAAAATAAAGAACATACAGTAAGAATTTTTTTCAGTAGCGCTGAAGAGTAAACATAGTGTAGATAACATGGAAAAAATTGTAATATGTGTTTTAATAAGTAAACTAAAATCATTAAATATCTGATTTTTTTCAACACAAAATTCAGGCATATGCCACCTAAAAGGACACCTAAAACAAATAACTCAGAATAACTGAAAATAAAAGGCATATCAATAAAATACACACACACCCCAAAAAGCTAGCATTATCCTCAATATCAACCACATTTGATTCAAGATAAAACATAGTAAGTCGAAGATGGGTTCTGTGAAATGATAAAAAACAATCTTCAGTAAGTAGTCTTGACTATTAACTAAATATGTGGAGAAAAGGGAACACTTCTGCACTGCTGGTGGGAATGCAAGCTAGTACATTCCTTTTGGAAGGAAGTTTGGAAAACACTCAGGGATCTAAATGTAGACCTTCCATTTGATCCTGCAATTCCTCTTCTAGAGTATATCCAAAAGACCAAAAATCATTTGGCAACAAAGATATTTGCACCAGATTGTTCATTGTAGCTCAATTCATAATTGCCAAGTCATGGAAGAAGCCCAAGTGCCCATCGACCCATGAATGGATTAATAAATTATAGGATATGTATACAATACTATGCAGCCTTAAACAATGATGGAAACTATGTTTACATGGATGGAGCTGGAAAATATTCTTCTTAGTAAAATATCTCAGGAATGGAAAAAAAGATATCCAATGTACTCAGTACTACTATGAAACCAATTTATAATCTCACACTTTCATATGAAAGATGAATCACAACTATAGCCCAGGCTGAAGGGGTGGGGAATGGGAAGGGAGGGTTAATGGTGGGACCACACCTATGGAGCATATTGCAAGTACAAGTTGGATCTATCAGGTATAGAACAAAAATGTCTTAACACTGTAATTGGGTAAATGAGGTGAAGGCTATGTTAATTAGTAGAATGTAAGCCCTCCAATTTGTACAAATAACACATTGAATCCCACAATGGCATAAATGTATTTATAATCTATGTACAAATGACTTAATAAAAATAAAATAAAATAAATAAAATAAAAACTCAGAAAACATAAATACCCCAACATATATTTGAAGTGAAAAATTTTATTTTACACCTGTTTATCTGAGATAAATCAATGAGAAAAAAAGTAAGTAAAAAACAGATTATCAAATAACAGAATGTGCATGTAGACATCAAAAATTTTTATATGGCTTTAAAATAAAGGACTCATTTTAAGCACTCATGGGATATTCATGTGCAAAAAATTGCTTGTATATATATATCCAAAATACTTCAAATTCTAAAAAAATAGAATTAGTACTAATAATTTTTAAAAACATCAACCCCAAAATTACAAACAAAATTTTCTTACTCTCTTCTAAATAGCTTTTTCTAAGAAAAGCTAAAAATTAAAAGTATGCTAGTAATAATACAAATAACAAAGTGCCAAATAATAAATAAATATGAGTTATAGCTCAAAATTTTTCAGAAGAAAATTCGTAGCCTTCAATACTTAAATCCATAAGTAGTGTAGAGTAAAAATAAGAGAAATAGTCATCTTCAACAAGATATTTTTAACAGAATATAATAAAACTAGAGAAAATAAAATGAAGACCTTAAACAGCAAAAATGAAGGCATTAAGAAAACAGAAAAATCTAAATCTAATAATTGTACAAAAATGCCTATCTAACTCTATTCAAAACATGAAGCAAAAGTAAATGATAATGGGAAGAAAACTAAAAATAAGAAACTGCAGAGGTTATATGAAAATAATTCTTAAACTTTATATGAGTAAATTCTAAAGCAGATTATTTTTTAGAAGAAAGTAATAACTAAAATTGACTTTGTACTTAATCTCTTTAGGAAAAAAAAAAAAAAAACTGTCAAAGAGCAACACCACCTCCAGCATACCCCTACACATTAAAGCTAGATTGTTGGACGAAAGAATTGCACCAATTATTTAAGGAATAATTAACTCCAAAGCTATTTTCAGAAGAAGTGACATACTTTCAATTTTATTTTTGTAATACTAGCATAACAATATTATAAGGCAAAAAGAAAGGACAAGTACAAGGAAATCTCATCTATGCATGCAAAAAAAATTGAGATTCATTAATAAGGTATTGACAGAATACAGCAGAACATTAAAATATGAAGGCACCGTGATCAACATACAGGATTTATAACAGGATAACAAAGATGGTCCAGCATTAGAAAACCTAAGTATATAATTCATCATCATGATATATTTTAAAGTAAAATTATAAGATCATCATCATAGAAGCTAAAAATACATTTGATGGAGTTTAAAATATATTTTATTTTGAAATTTAAGGGAAAAAAGGAATAGAAAGATACTTTCTGAACATGATAAATATACACATCTCATTTCTAACACGAGTACTGCTAACCTTCGGGGGAGTAAATTTTTACATGCTATTACCACAGCTACTTAACATTTTTCTAAGAAAAGTATGGAAGAATGTATAATCATCATCAACATGGCTAATCTTGGGAAGGGGAATCTGTGAAATAGGAGAGACAAAAAGAAAATGATCAAACAAAAAGAAAATAAGAAAACATTTACAAAGAACACAGACATGATTACATTTTTGTATACATATTCATATCAACAAATGAAACAATCGTGAAACAACAAAATTAGTACAGTGCTTTACACCAGTGTCTCTCAAACTGTACACGTGAAAGATCGATCTTGTTATTTTTAATTTAACATGGCTAGATAACTTTTGAAAAATATGATCAACTATAGTGGATGTCAAAATTACATCAAATTTTTCTGAATATTCTAAATATTTAGCCTTCATTTTTATTCTTATTTCATTGCATACAACACTGGTACATGGACTGTTTCACACAAAGGAATATTCAAAACAGTGCAAAACACAGTCTTCTCTTGCAGATAAGGGTGGAAAATTTCAAAATCATATCCTTTGATTCAATAAACATTTCAAAATCACCAAAAAATACTAAGAGTTTTTGGAATCAAGTAAATTCTAAAGTTTATGTAAAAAAAAAATAAACTAATTTTGTCAAAAATAACTGAAAATAAAGGCTGATTAAAAAGGAATTAGATAAATTAACTACAAACTCTTAATACTTAAAACAGTAAAATGTTGGCATCTGAAAAGACACACAGATCAAAGGAATATAACAAAATCCAAATATAGGCTCAAAATAAAAAATTAAATACATTGGCAGATTCCTTGTATGTATAATAATTTTAATCCCTCTGGGCACTTCCAACTATAACCAGTCACCTGCATGCCATGAAATGTTCTTGAGAATGATACATGTATTAGTTGGAAAATTAGTTATATTTATTTTCTAAAGTCATTTTTCTTATGTTTTATAAATATAAAGAAAGGCAAATACACTAAGAATAATTTCAAGTGAGTTAAAATTAAATTTAAAGTTTCAGCCTTGAGTTCAACTCTATAAGTACACCTGTCACCCTTATCACTTTTTATCCAAACAATCTCAGCTGTTGTCCAATTTAAAATTGACATCCCCAACACACATACCACTCACTACCCAACTTTGCTGTCTTGTTTTTCGCCATTGTTTTTCCTCAATTTAAGTTATTATATATTAACTTCATTGTGTTATCTGCCCTATCCTACTGTTCCACAAATTCCACAAAATACAGATTTTTCTTGATCGTGTTCACTGCTCTATCCTCAGAGACTAGAACAATGTCAGGCATATAGATGCTCAATAAGCAGGTCTTAAATAAACAAGTAAATACTGTTAGGTACTCAATAAAAATCGTACTACAAATGAAAGCATTATGCTAACTGCCAGGACAGAGAAGTGGTCTCTAATTTTTAAGATGGAGTTAGTTTAGATCCTTAAGTCCAAGTGCCATATTTCCACTTTATCAAAACCTAACCCCTCCTTGAGAGCTAAACAGTGTTTGCACTTCAAGCCTTCAATTTATTCGAGGATAACAGCTCCGGGTCTTACCCCTTTTGAATCCCAACTGCACCAGCACAGTACTTTTCAAATGCTACACAAGATACTTAGTGGATACCTACAGAAAAATATTAAATATGGAATCCACAATTCTTTTTTTGTTATAATTCCAGAAGCTAATGAAATCATTGTCTTTAGGGCAGTTGGGTGAGAATGATTCTACACTTCGGCCCTGTCGGAAAGATCCCTTGAGGACAGCTCATGTTCTCATCATTCCCAGGCAAACAGTGGAGAGGCTTAATGACAATGTAAGCCTGATTTTGATTATATAGAAATACGTGTGAGCAAACATCCTACAGGGAAGTTACAGATCACCTTGAAAACCAAGGTGTCCCCACCCACTGGTGAAGAAAGAATTGGGCAAGAGCAGAATTTGATTCGGAACTACTATACCAGACATAAAATTCTTGTTTGATGTTTGAATCAGTTTCTATTGGATATTGAAAGAGAACACACAGCACTAGTACCCAAGGTCTTTTTGTTTTTTGTTTTTGGGGTTTTTTTGAGACAAAGTCTCACTTTATCAGCCTCAGTAGAGTGTTGTGGCATCATAGCTCACAGCAACCTCTATCTCTTGGGCTTAAGCAATTCTCTTTCCTCAGCCTCCCAAGTAACTGGGACTACAGGCACCTGCCACAACACCAGGGTATTTTTTTGTTGCAGTTGCCATTGCTGTTTAGCTGGCCCAGGCTGGGTTCAAACCCACCACCCTCCACATATGGGGCTGGCACCCAACCCACTGAGCTACGAACACCACCAGTACCCACATTTTAAGTGGCTTTTTAGGAACAGACAGAAACACTTGTTTCTCTTTCAGAGCCTATCAGCTTATTATAATCAGCTGGAGTCCATTTTATTCCCAGATGCCAGGTGCCTTATTCTTTTTTTTTATTTTTCTGTTGTCATTCTGAGAAAGAAGAAGGGATCCCAAGTTACTAAGTATAGGTTACAATTTGCTTTATTCATTGTTAAGATAGAATATCTTTCTCTTATTGCTTTTTTTATATAGCCAGTTCCAACTAGAAAGGAGTTAAGAGCATATATTTTTGTGAGATACCTCTGTTACCTGCTGCCTCGTTTTCAGAAGTGAATAGATTTTTTAAGACCACTCTCAGAGTTGTAAGATAGTAGATGTTTCAATACATGCTCAGTATATTTATTTTAGAGAGAAAAATCTGGAGGAAAAAAAATTTTGGGAGGACACTTAGACCAAGTTATCCAGAATAAATGTATTCACAAGTGCTACTGATTTCCAAAGAAAATTTTCCACATTACGTGTCATTTCCAAGGGGTGTTGGACCAAAAATGACGAGACCTTTTGTATAAGTTTTACCATTGATCACTTTTTCAAACTAAAGAGAATTCTTACCAGAACTCTTCAATACCAAGCTACCATAAAAACCATTGTGACGCTCTTCCAACTTTTGCATGGAACACTGGTTCTGCATCAAGTCTGGGTAATTTAATTCTAAAGAATACAACACCAATATTACTATGTGCCTAGTCACAAAACTGGTGCTTTCTGTCAATTTCTCCACAGTTCCTAAGATGCAATAATTGACATAATACGAGCCTTAAACATTTCCAAACTGCAAAAACAGTGTATTTGCGTCCCCCAAACCACTATCACATTACCGAAATATGATAAGGAAAACAAAAGAGGATCTGCGTAAACACAGATATAATATATAATTTAGGCACTATCTCTGACCATAGATTACCATCCTTCGTTTTGCTATTCTTCCAAACATGTGTCGAGCCAATTTTCCACTGGAAAACCATTTCCAAAGCACAAAGAGAAACACTAGGGAAGTGTAACATACATGCAGAAAGAAGGAGCGAATGGTAAAATGGGACCGAGACCCACATTTAAAACAAATGAGAATTCTGAAAAGAATTCTACAGGTGAGGATGACACTTTCCCAAGAAAACTGACCGATGTCTTAAAAATCGCCTGAGGGTGGAGGACAGCAGACACAACTCACCTGGTCCCGGGATACAGAATAAGATACAGCTGGGAATGTTAGGTCCTACAGCAGAATTTCTCAAAGAACATTAAACCCTACAAACTTACTTCTTGCTCTACATTCAGAAGATAGCATGTTGTTTAAATATCATGGGGCTCCTTTTCTCTCTGAGACTCTCTTGGTCTCTTTAGCCTTTTTACTCTTCACATGAAATTGACGTGGCAGATTAATCCTGAACAAGATGAGACATTATTTTCGCAATTTGGAATTTGTAGCATTAAGAAGTTTTCACTGTATATATTAAAGTGTTTTACACCTGTATCATTGGTAGACCTAAAGTGAAACTCTAACATGTTTGTTTAAAAAAAATGACTTAAGTTATAATGATGAAAATCCAAAAGTCCAAAGTGAGTTTTAAAGAAAAATTATGGAAAGGGCAACGCTACTCTTCCGGTGCACCTAAAGATGCATTCTGTTGTCAATCAGTGAGAAGGCCTGCGGAGTTTCTCAAGATTCCCCCTGCTCCATGCCTATGAAGGTAGGCAGACCCATCCTGAGGGAATAATGAAGAGCTTCAAAGCAACCAGTAAGGCCGTATGTTGCTACTGAAAATGATTCACCCGAGATGTAATGTCTTAAAACAATGATTTATCATTTCTTATGATTGTGTTAACTGTATAGTTCATAATGGGCTAGCTCAGAGGGGGCTGAATGGTGTTGGAAGACCTGACTGACATGGCTGATGCTTGATTAGATGTTACCTGAAGTGATGGAGAAAATATAACTATGTCTCTCTCATCATTCAGAAAGCTAGCTCAGGCTAGCACACATGGAGGTCATTTCAGTGTTCCCGAGAACAGCAAAAGATAAATCCCAAAGTGCATTTCAAGGCTCTGCTGCATCGCACTTGCTAACAACCCTTTGACTAAATGAGACACATGTCCAACCTAGATTCAGAGAGTACAGAAATGGACCCCAGATCTATTGACGGCTGCAAAACTGAGTTGGTGAAGGGCACACACACAGGAAAGAGAGGAACGTGCAGTGCAGCCCAGTATCTACCACAGGTACCCCAGAGGAACTACCAATGTTCTAGGCACCTTACAGAAAGTTAGTGCCCCAAGATTGTTTTGATAAAGAGATTTGGCAGTGTTAATGCCATAAATCCCCCTTGAATTAGAAAGATATTGTCCTGGCATGGTTCAAGGCTGTACTACAAGTTTTTATCATTTCAAAATTTTGAAGTGATAGATAAACACGAACACAGCCCACTAAGAAGAAAATGGAAACCTATTGGGTAGAGAAAGGGTGCTTCTTGCCACTGGCAACTAGTAATTTCCAAACACTGTTGTCATACTTCCTAATGTCACTCGCATTAATTTGCAAAGGAATCTACCCTGAATAGCTTGATGTTAAAAAAAAAAAAAAAAAAAAAAAGGAAAGAAAAGGTCTACTTAAAAACAATTTGTTGTTTTTGATCTCAAGGCCTCTGGAAAGCAACTATAAATTCTAGCCCTGACCTTCTAGGATGCCAGGGGGAGTGGTCTTGGATGTTTATGGTGTGCCTTTTACAGGATATTTCATAAGCCAGATAGACAAACTAAAATGCCTGTGTGTCCAAACCATGACCAGGTGTACTACTCACAGGAAGTTTTTTATACCGGCAGAAGCCTGGGCAGCTCTCGTCTGGCCTGTATCCAGTATATTACTACCAAGATACCCACCTTCTAGGAGAACCCTAACCAGGAAGAGAGTTAGGTTTGGATGTATTGGTAAGGTGCGACACAGAGGAGACGGCACAACAAAACACATGAAATAACAAAATCCGTATATTACTCACAGGTCCACAAGAGAAGGATGTCTAGAAGGGCCATGAAGAAGTCCACAGACAGCAGGAGAGAACAAGAGAAAGACAAGACCTGTGGGCCGGTTGGCGCCTGTGGCTCAAAGGAGTAGGACGCCAACCCCATATACCAGAGGTGGTGGGTTTAAACCACAGCCCTGGCCAAAAACTGCACTTTTATGCTTGCCGGGGGGGGGGTGGGGGAGGGTTGTTAAATAAGCTAATTTAAAGGAAATACATGTGAAGAGGGGAGGTTAAATCAGCTAGTTTAAAGGAAATACATGTGACGTGAGAACTTATTTATACGACTCAGGTATAACCACTCAGTTTGTATTGGTCAGCAGCTGTGGGATCTATTGGCCTTTGGAGAAGTACAATGAACAACAAGTGGGCTATATGACAAACAACCTCACAGGAAGGGGAAGTTTTAACGAGGCCAAAGGTGATGGAGGATGACTGAGTTTTGAATAACTTACATAAAACCTAAAAATTAATGTTGAGGTAGCAATTGTATTAAACAAATGTATGACAATTCACTACTAAAATAGATTAGTAAACAAAAAAGGTGCTAAAGAAATCTATTTACTTGGATACAATAGTTTAAACTGAGAGTAGGTTTAATCACTTATATTCTAGTGAATTCTAGGATAGATTTTTTTAGCCATTTCAGCCATTCAGATCTTAAATGCTATAAACTTCAAAAGACTACTTAAATAGTAATTATTTTACCATGAACAATATAATTCACGTTTAATGATATTGTCTCACCATTACATTATAATGTTATATTTATTTACTATCAACAATATAATATGTTTAAACAGACTAATTCCTAACCATTCTTTTGTTCTAAGAATAATCTTTATGATCTCAAGACTTTCTTTCAATTAATAGTAGAGAATGAACAGGACATTCTGTAGCAGAATAAAGTTTTCCTTTGACATCTCAACACTCATAATGAAAGCTAGTCAAGTTCAAAAATATTTTCTTTCACTTAAATCAGATATAACTGGATTAATATTTTAAAGGTCTATTACCACTTGGTTTATGTTTTTTTTTTCTGATTTTCTAAAAAAAATTCAACTAACAATACTTCTTAGTCCTGGAACTTCAAAGAACATTGACATTCCAAGGCAGTGTTTCTCAACGTTCCTAATGCCACGACCCTTTAATACAGTTCCTCGTGTTGTGGTGATCTCCAACCATAAAATTATTTTCTTTGCTACTTCATAACTATAATTTTGCTACTGTTATGAATGATAATTTAAATATCTGATATGCAGGATGTATCTTCATTGTTACAAAGGGGTTGTGACCCACAGGTTGAGAACCTAAGGAAATGTGATGACCCTCTAGTTCAGAGATATTTGGGAAGTTTTATCTCTTTTGTCGATTGTAATAAATTGGTAATTGCTACCTGAGCACTATGTTGAGAAAGATTCCGAGGCCAAGTCTAGTCTCAGAAGGGAAGAATATAATGATTGATTAGTGACATCTGCTATAGGAAAAAAAAGGGATGAAAGTGTAATTGCCACCTACTTCCCATTCCTGCTGTAAGTCAATTTATTATTTTGGACTGATAAAAAGGGAAAAGGGACTTAGCCAAGATCTCACAGTTATTTAATAATAAGATCCAGTCTAAAAGCCCATCATGACTTTCAAACAATGTTGCTTTTGGAATAGATATTTGTCAATTTTTGGCTGACCGTCATCCATTTCCCACTATTTTTATCAGTCCCTCCCTGTGTGTCAACACCCTGCAAGGACAGTTCCTAGGGCTTTCCTCCCTTTGCTATTCTTATTTCATATCACAGAAGCCGAGACCTTCCTCTAACCTGCTGTACCATAAAACAGGCCGATGAGTCAGGCTTTGCTAATAAAGCATTTGTTCTGGAACTCTGAATTTTGAATGGGAAATGCAGAGAATAAGGAAAATGGGAGCAGGGGGAAGCAAGTGATCCCAGCCATAAACAGAGCTTATGGGTCAAGATGGTTAGGCCAGGAGTGATGGCTCTTGCCTGTAATCCTAAGACTCTGGCAGGCTGAGGTTGGGTGGATTGCTTGAGCTCACGAGTTTGAGACCAGCCCGAGCAAGAGTGAGACCCAATCTCTACTAAAAATAGAAAAACTGAGGCAAGATGATCACTTGAGCCCAAAAGTTGGAAGCTGCTGTAAGCTGTGACACCACAGCTCTCTACCCAGGGCAACAGCTTGAGAGTCTGTCTCAAGAAAAAAAAAAAAAAAATGGTAGCTGCAGCCTGACTTTGACTAAATTTCCTGTTACGTGACCCATATAGATCCCTATTTTCTGAGGCTTAGACTACTACACAATTGTCCATTCTGGGCAACCCTGGTGTCTCTCCAATGTACCACCTCTCTGTTAGGGCCAGAGATGTGGTCTGTTGCTTCAAGCCAGAAACCTTGATTAATGCTTTGTTTACCTGCACAGTCAGAAGCAAATGTTAATGACATAATGCTTTCCTCGGCCAAATCCTACATTTATATTTTCAACGCACAGAAATTGAGTGATACGTGTTCAGGTGAAAGATATAGACAATATGGTCATTTGACAAAAACATCTATAGCCATGGTGTCTTAGATGTAGACTACTACAATTATTCCATGATGTTGATCCTTTTAACCGTGTTTCATAGTCCATCAACATTATATAGTTCTATCAATGAAAATTGTAAAAAACAAGGCTTACATAGCTGAAGTGAAACAAAAACTTGACTTTATACATTTAATAAGGACTGACTGGGAAAATCTTATCTATGTTCGGAATATTTCACATCTGATGAGTACAGGTTGTAAGGAATATACCATATATACTCTAGTATAAGCCGAGGTTTTTCGGCACAAAATTTGTGCCGAGTTCGGGTTTTTTGGCACAAATTTTGTGCTGGAAAAACTTGGATTATACTAGAGTATATACGGTATATTTCTAAGACTAAAGGTTGGTTTCCAGACCTTTTGTTCATGTAAGCTGTAGCAAACCGGTAAAAGACTTGTTACACACAAAGTCTCCACTAATGTATATTTGGCAAATTTTCTACTCTTAAACCCTGGTTTACTTATCTGCTGTCAAGAAGAAAAGGTAAAAGAATACGCCATACTGGAAACTTAACAATGCACTTCCATCCTACTGGTATCACTTTGAGGCCAAATCTTAACTATTTACATTGACTCCATTTAAAAAGTCTTTTTTTCTTTAGGCTTCTTGTCTTCATTAGTGAAAAACCCTACATTTAAAAAATTCTGCTTGCTTTTCCTTCCTGTTTCCTATAGAGACCCGTGTGTAATCTGCAAAGCAGTCTGAAAAGAATGGCGTGAGCAGTCAAAATATTTACATATTTCTCTGTAAAATATTCCATAGAAAGATTTAACAGGCATAAGTGAGCTATGACAAGCATGTTCACTTATCTGAAGAAAAATACTTTGAGCTGATTTCCTGGCACTGCGTGGAAAGCTAGTGAAGTGACATCTCCCTTTATGGAATGCAATGAGTAAACCAGCGAGTGGTGGTTTACCTTCTCCAAGGTCAGTATGATATGGAGCTGCTTTCAGTGAAGCTCAATGTATTACACCTGAACTTACAGAATCTGCCACTAATAACAGTATGTAAAGCAAGGCTTAATGTTGAGGTTAAGACAAGAATGCAAAGAGAAGAAATAAAAACCAAAACAAAACAAAACATTATGAGAATGTAAGTGTACAGAAAACAGCGAGTGCTCACGTATTAAGAATGGTCTTAGGTTCAAAGACGAGAAATGGCTTATCTCAAAACCAGGTTTTAGAAGATGATTTCTTTATACACTATATGCCGTTTTTTTTTTTCTCCTCCTGAATTGGGAGAGGAATATATTAACTGGAGAATATTGGCATGATCTCTTGCATAATCTTTCTTCCAGACATTAGAAAAATGATAAAAATAAACAGAAGATTTATTGATCCCATGTGGTAAGTGCCCAAACTCAGAAACCCGTTTGCTTCACAGAGCTCAAATCTTACTAGCTCTGGAGAAGTCCCATAGATTCTCCTGTGATGAAGTCATCAGGAGTTCACCTCTCAGGAGTAGTCTGGAGGGTGTAAAATAATAAATATTGGGCATTAGCAGGAAGACCACATTCCAGCCCAAATTCCTAACCCACCATGATGCCCTGAACTTAACCTCTACTTCCTCCACTTCCTTACCTGGCAATTGAAGAACATTCCTGTCCCTTGACATAATTACAGAAATGGAATCAGTAAGAAGTTGATAGCATAATGCAAAGTACCCTGCTTGGATAGCAGCGATTACTTAGAATGGTAAGACTGGATCCACTTATGCAGAAGAAAGCTGGCTACCACAAGTTCACGAAGACTGCCAGGGTACTGGACGTTGCTTATTGATGAGAAGCCTGCTTGTTAGCAGTCCAATCACAGCCTTCACTCTAATTCATATGAAATTGCTCAGCTTGAAAATGCATAGGCAATAATTCTTATCTAACAGGATTTCAATAGCCTTGTAAATTGTAGCTTTGGAAAATATTCAAACCAAGACATCCCATTCACATTCTTTATCCTTCTAGTAATTTGCACACAATGAGAAGTCAAGTAGAGTTTCTTAGAAGACTCACTTTCAGTTGTTCAACATCTATGATTTCATTCCCTGTCAGTCAAAAATAGGATGTCCAAGTAAAGCAGGACTTCTGTCCTAACTTAACTGCTCAGCATTTGGCAGGTGATAATCTGTTCCCGCAAAATGACTCTCAAAGGAGTTGGTAGTGGTTTTCAAATTTGTCTTCAGTTTAATATGCTTTTCAAGGCATTTTTAAAACCAAGTGGGATTAGCACCAATTTTTTTAATTTAAATGTCCTTTTTGCTCTGATTTAAGAGGTAACTGGTAAAATATTTTCTTTTTAACAAAAGAGGACGTTAACAATGTGCACACCTCCATTCTACCCCAGAAAATGATGAGATAGATAGAATAGACTGGGTCAAAAAAAAATTTGACTTTTGTGAGATATCTCAATTTTTCATTGAACAGGTAAAATATTTTTCACGAAAAAAAAAAATCTCTGAATCAACTGAAAAGCAGTGTGTCTGTGGGATCAATTTGGAACATGAATTACAGAGTTAGACGTCAGAGAGATGAGGGGCCTAATCCCAGCTTTGGCAACAAATAGCGATGTCACTTAATTCTCTGAGCCTTTTTCTTCATCAATAAAATGAGACTATCAATAGCATATATTGCATGAGGGTTTTTTAAAAATAAATACTAAATGTGATGGCAAATACAAAGTGCCTAGCAGATTATTTTTGATAAGGCACTTAAATATGAGTTGTATTAAATGGCCTAAGGGACAAATAAACATCACAGAAGGGTTTTTGCCAGGGTTGCACACTTATCTCTCAGTTCCCTAGGTCCCTAGGCTCATTCACATCATCTCCCCTGGTCTGCTATCTTCTTGGTGGAAGGACCTTTTTTTTTTTTTAAAAAAAAATTTACTGAAAGCCCTCTGTGTACCAGGCATGGTGATAAGTGCACAGAAGGCAAGAAGTTCCAAGTATTCTCTATTCTGAAGGGTGTAAAATGATGACTATTGGGCATCAGCAGGAAGACCTCATTCCAGCCCAAATTCCTAACCCATCATGATGCCTTGAAGTTAACCTCTACTTCCTTCACTCCATGCTTTGGGTGGTAGGAAGGAGAATGGGGGCTTCTGGTAGCATTTACAAAGTATCTAGTGATGTGTCATGATAGAGATGGAGAGGTGTGGAGAAGTTGCTGATCTGCCTTCTCTGGGGATGGTCATCTTCATGATAAAAACTTTTCTGAACTGAATGTAGTTTCAGAATCAATGCCCAACATTAGGGGCAGCAACATTCAAAGACAGTGACTCCTGCAAGGACAATGGGTTCAATGGGGTTGGAATGCAGGGAATGTTCAGGAAAACAGTAATGAGTATGTGGCTTACTGGGATGTCATCTTCTGGAATTACTAAATTACAAAGCTATTACTGAACTTGATAGATAAAAAAGTAAAAGCAATAACAACAGCAGTCATTGTCTATCATTTGTTATGTGTCAGAACATTTTTACACATTAATCCACGGAATGCTTAAAAATGCCCTGTGATGTAAACATTATTCCTGACTTATCCTCATTCTACAGATGGAAAAAAGAAAAAAAAAAAAAGAAAAAAAGAAAAACAACCTCTCAAGGTATAGAAAGATGAAGCAATTTGCCCAAAGATAGTCCATAATAAGTAGCATGAGCTTAGATTCAAATCCAGTCAGTCTGGCTCCTGAGCCAGAGATTCACTCACAACCATATTCTGCCTCATTTGTTTTTATCTTTCCAGTTATGGAAGCTTGTGCCCCAAAAGATAAATGATTGGAGTTCTTGGCAAGTGAATGACCTCTAGCTATGGTGGCTACACTGACAAGCTGCCACTAGAGAAATAAAATTACCTAATTGCCTAGCCATCTGTAGTTAAAGACGATATTAAATCCTTGTGGCTAAAATTAGCCCACAGAGTGTGCTCCCAATGGTTATGGAACAGAGACAGGAAATAAAGCCAAAAATACAAACCAGTGAAAAAAGAAGGTATGGAGGCTTTGAGGAAACTTCACGCTAGGTGTATCAATGACTCTTTGGAATCAAATATTCCTTGTATGGGTGCTACACAGGCATGCATATATAAAATGGAAAAAATTCCTACCTCAGAAGGATGTGAGGACCCCAAGTCATGTGTAAGCCCTAAGCCTGAGACATGCTAAATAATGGTTATTTTTTCCTTTCTTTATTCTTTCTTCCATTTTACTTTTCTTTTTACCTACCTTTCTTCTTTCCCTTGATTTCTTATTTTCCTTTCTTCTCTTCCTTCTCTCCTTCCTCTCATTCTTTCTTCCAATTACCAATTAGTAACTCTTCTACTTTCCTGAATGCTCATGACATCTAGTAATAATGTTTTAATGATAAAAAATAAGAAGTCTACTAATGCTAAGGATTGTTGATGATTATTCATAGAACTACTAGATAAAGCAGGAAAAGTTATGATAATACAATCTTAGACAGAATCATGGTCAACATGGAGCTCTGTTTGTGGTTCCCACTAGAAAAATTCTCAAGCTCTCAAGACATCAGTTATTGGTAATACTATATCCTCATACCACCACTCAAGTTAATTGCTTGGTAAATAATTTAATAAAATTATTATTTAAGAAAGAATTTCAAATGTGCTGTAATTATAAAATATCAGAAATGAAAGGCATCAAGAAAGAAGTGCAATATAATCTTTTTTGAAGGAAGTTGGATAATCCTCCAAGAACTCAAATTAAGCCTCACATTTGATCCTGTAATCCCATTACTAGGCATCTACCCAAAAGAAAAAAATCATTTTAGCATAAGGATGTTTGCACTAGACTGTTTATCGCAGTTCAACTTACAATTGCCAAAACGTGGAAACAGCCTACATGCTCACCAACCCAGGAATGGATTAACAAGCTCCCATATATGTATACAACAGAACACTATTCAGCCACTAAAAAAGATGGAGATTTTACAACTTTTGTATTAACCTAGATGGAGGTGGAACACATAATTCTTAGTAAAGCATCACAAGAATGGAGAAGCAAGAATCCAATGTACTCTATTCTGATATGAAGGCAGTAGGTGAGCTAATACAAGGGGGTGGGGTAGTGGAATGAGCATGTGGGGAAGGCGGAGAAGAGGAAGGGTGATGGGAGTCACGGTGTATGGCACACCTCGTGGGGGCAGAACAGAATTATAAAAGGAACTTTATCTAACAAATGCAATCAGTGTAACCTAAGACTTTGTACCCTCAATGAATCCCAAACAATAAAAAATAATAATTAAAAATCAAACAGAAAGAAAGAAAGAAAAGAAAGAAAAAAAAAGAAGGAAGGAAGGAAGGAATGAAGGAAGGAAGGAAGGAAGGAAGAAAAGAAAAAGGAAGAAAGAAAGAAGGAAAGAAAGAAATTCAGGAAAGAATTGCACTCCCAAAACTTGGCTTGAATTGCCAATAAACCAACTAAGTAGCAATTTTGATGTAGAAAAAAATGCATTCAATCTGGGAGATCTCTCTTAACCTTAACTTTACATGTGTTGGGGAGACGAATATTTTTTATGCTATGCTATCCTCCAAGCTTTATACCTACTTATTTAATGACCCATGAATATACATCATATCCATATCTTCATTCATACACACACTAGTAAGAATTTTCACAAAATTAATCTTTATAAATTTGAAACCATCTTGATTACAACAGAAGGTCTAATTTATGTCTTTTTTGACATTCTCTCCATTTGCTGTTTGTATTATAAATGGAACTTAAGAAGCAAATAAGTAATATATGCCTCCACTATCTCCTTGATGTATAAAGGTGAAGGAAAATTGATTACAAACAAATGAGATCTATGACAAAGGCAGGAGAATAAGGTAACCAGTCCCCTAAATTAATCAGAATATAAATTAATCTTGCTTCCAAACAAAAAGTAGGACAGGAAGCATTGTCATCAATAATCGACTATGCCAGAATGTTCTCCAGGATGAATACTAATGAACATAAACAAATAGTAGCTGGAAGAGAAATAAAAATTCTTTAAAAGTTAAGAGAAAAAGGCTGAACGTTTTTGATCTGTAAACCACAAATATTTTAAATATCTTAATATCAACCACAGTGCTATGACAATAATTATCTACCATTTTTACAGAGTACCCACTGGGTGCCTCACATCATGCAAAGAACTTTCCACATGCTATCTTTACTTTTCCTTTTCATCTTGTGAGGTATTATCTCTATTTACAATTCCCACACCTGAGCCTCAGAGAATTTAAGTAATTCGCCTATCAAGCTGTGACGATGTAACTGTGTCTCTTCATTTTCAAAAGCTAGGCCATTTCCATGATCTAGAGAAAGATTGAAAACAATTTTTCAAAAGTATGTAATCATATAATAAACACATGAAATCATATCATCCATGTTTCCATAATCCTTGCATTCATGGGCTAGTCTCTTCTATTCATGTTTGCAGTACTACATATTTGTATGGAAAGTTCCACACTGTCTTTTGACCACTCAATTTTTGATGTTTTCTAGAAATGACCCTCCACAAAGGATCTGGATAAATGAAGGACAGAGACAATCTTCTAGGTTAAAGGTGGTGATGGAGAATGAACTCTCCTAAGTTCAACACAATACATTATGTTATCTTTGCATGCAACATTAAACTACATGGCCTCTGGTACTTTACTTTGGAACTATGTCTTTAAACAAGAAAGAAATCTACATTAACTTGTTAATTGAAAAAAGTGATTATAAAAATATAAAACAGTACGAGCCCATTTTAAAAATTATATCAAAAGAGTACACATTTTTTTCCATAAGGGAAACATTTTTATATAAATTTGGTGTGGATATAGTGTCTTCATAATTTTTTAAAGTTAAAAATCTATTGAATTCAGGCGGCACCTGTGGCTCAAAGGGGGTAGGGCACTGGCTCCATATGCCGGAGGTGGTGGGTTCAAACCCAGCCCTGGCCAAAAACTGCAAAAAAAAAAAAAAATTTACATATTAGAGGGGAAAAATTAGCATATGATTATATTAAAATATACCCAGGACATTTTATAAAATTCAGTAGCCATTCTTAATACAACCTCTATTATAAGAACAAAAGTATCCAGAAGGACAACTGTTTCCATTTTAAAAGATGCAATAACCATTATATTAACTCTTGAAATGCCAAGATCATTTTCATTAAAATAAGAGGAAATAATGGAATGATCACCACTCTCAAGTATTCAGTAGTATGTTATAGAGTCCAGCCAATGCAGTAAGAAAATCAACTATCTATATGATGATTAGAAACGAAAATGCAAACTCTATTTGTATATCTCTATTGCTATTTCTATTTGTATATAATTTTACATTCAAGATAAACTTTAAAAAATGCATAAAATGTAACAGAAGAACTAGGTGAGGTAACTAGATAAAAGAAAACTATTTTATATATACATTTTCTTTATTCTAACAATCCATTGAAATGTGTATATTTCAAGTACAAAATTTATATAGATAAATCTAATACTCTGTTGACAATAGTGATACAACTATCTTATTTTTTGTAATGAATTTTAAAAGGAAAGTCATCATATATTTATAAATTTTCATAAGCAAATGGCCTGAATAAACATAGTAGAAAGACTGACTGATATATGTACAGTATTCCTGAATCAAAAGGTAGTAACTTTAAACTATAAATATTTCCTTAAATTAATATGTATATTTAATAAAAATCCATTCAGAATGTAAAGTTTTAAAAAGATTTGTTTTTAAAAGTTACATAAAAACCTCTCAAGAAAGTTTCTACAAAAACTTTTCTACAAAATTTTGTCTATAAAACTTTTCTAACAAAGAGATGAGAGCGAGTGCCCTGCCACAGATATAATATACTATCCTGGTTATTGAATTTAAAATGGTATGTCATTAACATAAGTGAATATCAAAAACAAAACAAAGGGGCCAGATATAAGCTGAAAAATAAATACACAAATCCAAGTATTTGTGAAAAAAAATCACAGTTTATTTAATCAAAGATCTTAACATAAGTAGCTATAGATCTTAAAATGAAAGAATTAAATCCCTACCCTGCAGCACAAAATATTAAATTCCAGAAGGATTAAACTGAAAATAAAAAAGCTCAAAAAATATAATAAATATAGGAAAATATTTATATAACATAGGGCAAGGGACTCTTTATCAAGCAACAAATCCAGATGCCTTAAAGGAAAGCACCAATAAATCTGACTGCATAAAAATCAACTTCTTAAACAACAACAAAAAAAGACTAGTAAAGCAAAATTTAAATAAAAGTGATAAACCATAAAAATTTTTGTAAATGCCTTCACAATCCTTAGTTCACAAAGAGCTCCCATAAATCTATATAAGAAAATATTATTTAATGTCTGAAAGAATAAACATAAAATAATCACAGAAAGAGAAAGAAAAATGGCCAGAAAACTTCAGGAGGAGGCTCAGAGTAAACCAAAAATACAATCAAATCTGCATTGAGAATCCATTATTAACCCACTTCAGTCTATTGAAATTTTAAAATGTTGATCACATTCTGTTTTGGAGAGGATGTGGGAAAGCAGTAATTATATATTGCTGGAGAGAGGGGGAAAAAGCATTGTGTAAAGTAATATAGCAGTAGCTAATAACCTTTAAAACACATGCACTTTGACTCAGAATTTCTATTTTGGCAAAGCTATACTACAGAGGAAGGCAGATGATCATTATAACGATCATATCATTGTGACTTGTGATCACTGTAAAATCCATCTATGTATTCGTTTTATAATGATTGCATGTTATTTTTCTATAAAAGTAGTAAAGTTTTTATTTTAAAAAAGACAAAGATTTTGCTTAGGAGATAGAGGTTGAAGTGTAGGGATGCGAAAGCAGTTGGTATTTGAAGGGAAAAAGCCTGAATACCAGGAAAGTTTATAGATTAAACCCCAAAATCTATATTCACATCTCTGCATCTCAACTGCTAACTAACTCCTAAATTCTATGTATGTATGTGCATATACTTGTGTGTGTGTGTTCACAATTCTTTTTAAAACTCCATACCAAAAAACCCAGATGAAAACAACAGTCGAAAGGTCTAAGAATGAATTTCAGGAGCTACATGGTAGTATGGAGACAAAAGTTAAAGTTAAATTTTGCCAAAAAGGATAAGTATTTACAAACACTTTGATATTTCTCAGCTGAGATCTCAGAAGGATACCATTCTAAAAATAATGTGGAACTTAGTGCCATACTTTGGGAATGAGGACTACGCCCTAGATATAAGGGCAAAACTTAAGTAGACCTTTGCTAACAAAACCTAAAACCAAGCCTTAATACGATTATGGTGAACTGGCAGTAATCTCTGTACCTGCTAGAAGAAAACTTAACTCTCTTTAGAAAAATTTCCACCATCAAGAGCCCCTGTAACCTTATCAAATAAAAAATTATGAGGCATTTAAAAATTCAGACCAAATGATTGAAAATTAAAGTATGAAATAGACCATAGAAATAGACCCTCCAGATGATTCAGATATTGGAGTTTCCTAACAGTGAAATTCAGATAAATGTAATCAATATGGTCAAGATAAAAGAAGAAAAATTGGGTAAAATAGAACAAAAGAGAATTTCAGCAGAGAATTAAAATTTACAAAAAGTAATCAAATGGGCATTCTAAAACTAAAATGTAGAAAATAGGAAATTAAAGATCTTAAGTACCAAAGATTAGAATTTGTTAAATCAACAAGCAATTATTGAGCAACTATTGCCCAGAGTTTCTCAACCTGTGGGTCATGACCCCTTTGTAACATTAGGCATAATTATAGGCATTAGGAAGGTTGATAACCACTGTTCTAGAAGAAAGGAGGAAAACCAGCGAACAAAACAAAATCTCCTGTCTTTATGAATCATATGATCTAATGAGCAACATAAGTAAACAAATCTTATAAAAGTGATAACTGCAGGTGATATTAGAAGGGAATGAAATGCTGAAAGAGTTAATTGTGTGAAAGTAGTAGTAGAACAGCGTACAATATTCGAAGAAAAACCTTCCTGGCAGAGATAATAACAAATTTAAAGGCCCCCAAAAGGTGGTGATTTATCTGCTAAAGGAAAAATGAGGCATTTAGTCTGGTTTCATAATAGAAGTTGAAACTATTAATTACCAGAAGGACTTGGGTTTTTACTTTGAGTGACATGAAAAGGAATTAGAAAGGTTTTAGTGGCAGAGTGACATGATCTGACATATATTTTTACGTTTCATATACGAAATTAAACTTTAAGAGCTAAGAGCAAAACATAGGTAGAATACTCTGGATTCTTTTGCAATAATCCAAACAAGAAATGGTGACTGAATCAAGATTGTCGCAGTGGATAAAGTGAGAAATGTTTATATCCTGGGTGTATTTTGAATCAAGGGCCAACAGGTGATAGAAGAGATAGAGAGGATTTAGGAGTGACCCCAAATGTTTTGCTTGATCAGCTGAAGGGACAAAATTGCTATCCAGTGAAATGGAGGAAGCAGGGAGGATAGTTAGTGGGTTTAGGAGTAGGGGAAGGTCAGAAGTAGAGTTATGTAAGAGGAATGTGAAAAGATTTAAAATTATCATGTCCTAAATAAGAAGGAATAAAACATGGATAAAACATTAGTTTATAGAAAGTTAAATAACTCACTGGAAGGACTTGAGAGAAAAGGTAGAATTAATCAACTCTGATATTTTCGAGCCTTCTCTAGTAATAGCAATACAAATAGAATAAACAATAAGAGATTATATCATGCCATAACATAAAAGTAAAAATAAGCATTTGCCCAAGGACAATTTTCAGTTTTTTAAGATAAATTCTCTTATTTTATCTGACAGTAATGGACGACCTATATATTATTATGTTAATGAGTGATTTTTTTCTTAAGTGACAGTCATCTCTCTAGGTTCCTAACGAATCAACTCATTACTTGAGACATGGTAAGCAAAGGGGGAAATAAAAATCAGGTATCTATCCTGTCTTTCCTCTCAATTTGTATCACAGGGCAACCAAATGGTAAATGAGGGGGAAGTTTTCCTTATCAAGTTTATTCCAGCTGGTAATATAGAGAAAATAGAATTAGAATATCACCATTTGATATCTTCTAACTATTGGATCTAGGAATTGAGAATGAATGACTGCTAAATTCAAATTCATAAAAAGAAAGACAAAATAAACACTATATGCCTGGTAGAAGTAGCCATGTCCATAGAAGGAAGGAAAAGAAAAAAAGGAAGGGAGGGAAGGAGGAAGGAGAGAGGAAGAAATGAGGGAAGGAAGGAAGGAAGGAAGGAAGGAAGGAAGGAAGGAAGGAAGGAAACCCAAGCTGTAAGATCCAGCTACCAATTTATGGGCAATTTAGCAGTCTAAGGGATGTGTCAGATCGACTGTTTGGAAAGGAGGAAGAATGGATTAGTTTCATCTGAAGTGACATAAGCAATTTTGATAGAGAAGGTAGCCTTTCAGTTCGACTCTGAATAGTATTTCTAATTTCAAAAAGATGAGAGATTTGAGGGAGCAGTCTGAGCAGAGGCAGAAAGAGGCTGATAGACTTGCGACATCACCAGTTTTCTATGTGACTAAGAAGCTTGGCAGGAGAGTGAAACCTTAATACAAAGTGAGGTTGGGACTGTGTGTGTGTGTGTGTGTGTGTGTTTCTTAATTATTCTTTCTAAATTTTCTAACAATGATAAGGAATTATTATGTAATAAATGTACTTCTATTATCATATAAATTCAAGTTTTTTAGTGTAATTAAGTAAAAGGAGCTTTGAGCCAAATAGTGAAAGATTTGAATTGCCATGATCAGATTGTTGGACTTTTTTCCCTTCACCAGTCTCGCTTGTGCAACTAAACCTATATTTGACTGTGACTCTGTTCTGTTTAGTACTGATGCTAAGGGTCACGTCAGACATCAATTTTAGAAAAAATTAAGTAGCTTTTCCAGAAAAACAAAGTCATTACCATTACTGATATTTTTAATTTGAAGCCTGATGTATGAAGTTCTAAGTTCCTGCTCTGTCTTCAGGGAAGTATTCCAAGCTCATTTAGTGTTCATGCTAAGAAACTATAAAATATATTGTGAATGTAAAAGTCAATATAGTTTGGTACACATTCCAATTAAAACAGATATTAAAGGTATAGCTTCATTTCCAAACTGCTATTTGTCCTCCAAACTGGGGACAGTTTACTGCCCAACAATGGACAAAACACTTCCCATTTAACGGACCAAGCAGACCCAAACGTTGACAAGAAGATGAGAAAAACACAGGGGTCTTGATCTCTGATTCCCGATAGATAAATGAGAAATGCAGGAGATGAAGGTACAAATGGGGACCCTGTTTGGCCATTGTAAGTCAGCTTAGTTTTTCTGAAAAAACAAAGTTTTTCTAGAAAACAACACTCTGCTACCCAGTGTGTCTAAAAGCACACACCCTCCAAGGAGTATGAACAATTTTAGCTGAAGAATGGAATCATGATCTGTTTAGAGAAACTGAAGCCCAAGGGTATTATTTAAAATCAAGAAGTCTGGGTCCAAGGAGATATAGATTAGATGCAAAAAAGAAGCAGAAAGACCAGGAGACACAAGGGATCATCAGAATTCTTGAAGCCAGCAAGGATGCTGAGAATCCTTCCTCACTGGGTATTTCTACAAGAAAGAATGTTTTGCTAATTAAAAGAAGCAACAAATTTAAATGCAATGCATTGAAAGAGGCATTAAATAAACCCATATATTTTGTATGTTTTACTTTAGGAAAATTCACCCAAATTTTGTGCTTTCTCCACTTTCTTTACTCTTATTAATTTGATGGAAGGCAATTCACTTTTGTAAGTTATCTCACCATGTCTGAGTTATTTACATACTATGAAATTATCCATGGACAGAAGCAATGAATTCCCTATTGATGGCACCATACATCCCTTCATCCCACAAGTATTAATTGGGTACATACTCTTGGAAATCTCTGGTATAACTGTTGGGTATGCAAAGGTGAGTAGTAAAGTAGATACCTGTATATCTCTGTTCTGAGCATACTCTAGTTGAAAGGAGTGAACATTAAATAAATAACAAGATGATAAAGACTCAAGGCAGAGTCTCAGAAACATGGGATGTTATTAGGACTCGGTGGCTACTTTAGATTGGGGTGGTTAGGAAAGATCTTTGAAGACTCAGCATTCAAGCTGGATCCTGAATTTTAAGAACAGCCAGCAGGGAGGATGGGGATCCGGCATCAAGAAAAAGACAGGAAATAGAAGCAAGACAGGGGTTGCATGATCTGATACCTCGGACAGAGTTTAGGGAAAACCACAGTTGTTTGAATTTAATCTCACATATTTTATGCTCCTCTTTTCAGAAAATCTCCAAAAGAAAAATGCCCAAAAGGGAAATTTTTTAAGGTTTGGAATCTTCTCTAACAGAGAAGCATGAAGAAATACCACTAACTTGAAAGGAAGATGTAGATTTCAGTAGGGGAAAAAGAGATGATGCCAAAAAGTTTTTATCGTACCAGCTGAGCTTTCTAAGTGAATTTGATACACGCTACATCCCCCACATGCCTGAATAAAATAAATGAGAAATGCAGGAGATGAAGGTACAAATCCAATTTCCCTTTTGCAACAAGATGGATTCAGTAAGTCTTTGCTACTTTCTTTATTTGAAAACTCATCCATATTTTATCCCCTTTCATAAACAATGTTTAGATAAACCCAGTGAATAATGGAGTTGAAAGGGAATTTTAAAGATCATCATGTGTATACCCCTTGCTTCAGGCAAGATTGCAATCATGCCCACCCAAGAAGCAGTCTTCTCTCATGTCAGGTTATGTTTTGGAAGATGTTTATTTTTTCCAGGGGGGGAGTTGGAGTGGAGAGAAGAGTAATGAAGAGTATGTTTGCCTTGAAAGCATAAGCAGAGTTATTTTTAATGTAAGTGCCCTCCCCTTTCTGTAATGCCAGGGACAGAATATTCTCCAAATGACTTATACACTCACTTTCAGCTTTAAGTATATTTGTGCAAATCTCATGAATCATCAAGGCTTTTGAAAATATTTATAGGGAGAGAAACTCTACCCTTTTCATTAGAGTGAGTAAAACTCACATTTGTATCTTGCTATTGTTTAAGGAGAACAATGGATGGGTGGATGAAAGAAAATGTCAGCTGGATCAACAAACAGCTGTTCCAACAGAAGTTCTGCCATCCTATACAGCACAGTGGTATTAATTGCTGCTTTCCCTGGAGTCTCTAAAGCTGCTCAATAAGTAGGGAGGACCCTGATTAACCATAGCCAAAAGTTAGGAGTGACTTTTTACTTTGCTGCAGTGGACACTTCGCCTCCAGATAAAAAGCTATAGCCATTAAAAGCTTTCTTTATTTGATCTGCAGAAAAGATTCCACCACCCACCTTCCAAGGCAATGGATTCTAAAATCTTCTTCAGATGATCTAATTGAAACTTCTGCTTTGTAGCATAATTTACTGTCGTTTTGTCCGGGCTTCAGTAGAAGCAGGAACTCTCACTTTGCACCTAAATATACCTCTTATAATATGTACAATCCCTTGACATATTACTTTCTGTAGGCCAAGGTCTTCTGAAGGTAGCTTGGTGTTCAATAAAAGTTATAGTAATTGGTGACAGTTCTGTATGAGAATCTTGGCTCTAACATGAAACTGTATGGCCAAAACTTAGTTATTAACTGTGATACCCAGTTATTTCTACTTTCTCAAAGGCTTGTGGTGACCATCTAAGGTGATAAACCATAAAAATCATTTATTACAACATATTAGATAATTTTTACCATTGTTTATATACCTTTTTTCTTTATTAATGGTTATTTTTGCCTGTTAAATTATAGAGAATAGTCACAGGGTCAGTTGTATGAACCATAAGGGCTCTAAGTAATGGAAAGATAACTAATTCATATATCTAAACATTTCACTAACAATAAAGCATAAATTTTGTAAATATTCTGCTTATTACTCCAATGACTCACAAATCACTTTCTGGAGTCTTCTTAAAACCTGTCCTAATATATATTCAGAGATAATTTTCCTTTTCTTTACATAATAATTACAAAAAATATGAAATTATATCTTCATTTTTCTCAAATTTCTAAGGCATTTTGAATACAGTAGAACCTCTGCAAGTTTACTGCCCAAAGGACTGTAACAAACTGGTCAACACATGGAGGTGGTCAACCTAAGGAACTAGGCCTGCCGTACTGATACATACATGAGGTGCATGTCCAGTCTTCGAAAATTGGGTCAACTCAAGGAATTAGCTAATACGGAGAGGGGATCAACTATGAAGGGTCTAATGTATCAATTTTTTCTCTTACAGTCAGATAAAATACTATTGGTTACAACCATATTTCTGGTGACCATTCTGTCACTCAAATCATAAATGAAAATAGTAAGAGGATCATTGTAAGTACCAATCTGGGGAGTAAAAAACTTGATATAGTCTATACATACAACACCTAAAATTGTGCTTTCAAATCAAATTATCTTGTACTTATGAGTCATGCCTCAATAATATTTCTCACCTATAATGTCCCAGGAGCTAAGGTAAGAAACCTGAACAACATATCCTTACAGACTTCAACTGGAAAGGCAGGGGAAGAGGGATGCAAGCATGGAAGTTACAATACAGTTTGGCAAATGTTAAAGCAGATGTAGAAGCAAAGTACCAAGAAACTTCACTCTAGACAACTGGCTCACATCTGTGTGATTCTCAGTCTCCTCATTTGTAAAGTGGACATTTTCTAACAAGAAATCTATAGGATTGAGGTTTTAGGATATATTACAGAGTTTCTCTTGTTCCAGAGATCCAAGATTCCTGATATTAGAAGGGCATTCTAGACAGTTATCATCACAAGCATTTTAATTTGAGATCATCTGAGTCTTTTGTTGCTGCTCTTAGGATAAAGTGCAAATTCTCTGCCATGATTTCACCTGCTTTCTGCTACTCCCTTCCACCTGGATCTCCTACCTCACTATCCCTTAACCTTTCCTAATGATGAAGGAGGCAAAGCATTCTAATCAGAGGAAGAGCATATGCAAGCAAAGTCACAGAGACACAAAAAATCTTGGCATATTAAAAAAAAAAAAATGGAAATCTAAAGTAGCTAAAGAAGACAGGAGCCGCGTGAGGTGCAGCAGGAGATGGCCCACAGAGATAGGTCAGAGTGATAAGACAGATAACTTCTGTTGTATAGACCACAGAAACTAACAGAGGAATTTGATTCTTCAGTTGTTTTGTCTTGCAGAAACAATGTCTCATTTGATTTATTTTTGGAAGATGACTGTGGTGATGGTGAAAAAGGAAGAATGGAAAGGTTAGCAGGTGGGAGGTGAGACAAGATCACTGTGGAACAGTTCCAGGGGAGATATGGTAAAAGCTCAAGGCAAGTGAATGTCAAGTTAATCTTCTTATCACAGGGTCAAAAAATAAAGTGTTTGGACAATTATGTGCAACCACACAATTAACATTAATCTGTCACAAGAACATGTCTCAGAAACATCAAGCTTGGAGGAGCCATAAAAGACATTCCTACAATTCCCCCATGTCATGGTTTAATCTTCTTTACTTTAGGATGTTAGATTGCAGAACCCAATTCCTAGGTTAAATAATGACTGCCTGAATTTAATATCCACATTTCCAAAGAAGATAACATGAATCTAATTAATATTTTTGAAGAATCCCTTTACTACTTTAGCTTAGAAAGCCCTGCTCCATCCATCTCTTGACAATGAGACTGAATCCCATTATACTACAGGTTGTCCCCAAAGTCATCATACATAGGGAAAAATGGGAAAGTGTAGCTCAATCTGCCTTCATTTACAAGATATCAGTTAAAAATTGTACACAATATTTTTTCTGTTGGCCATCTCTTTCTACATACACGAAATCTTCTCTCCTAGTCACAGCGAACACATTCCAAGATATTTGTTGTTATGCAAGTTTTTTAGGTTTCTGCACTTTATCACAAATTGTCTACATGAAGACTCAGAGACCAGTGCCAATTTCAGCCTATTGTGGAGGCTATGCCATTTTCACTTGGTTTAGAGTGGATGACTATTACTCACCGTTTGAGACTTCAAAACCTGGAACTCCTTTCATATAAAGAAATAAAACCTAAAGTCTGTTGTATTCAAGGCTCTGTCAGTTGCTGAGAAACCTAAGGGAATAATATAAGGATCACCACAGTCATTTCACTCCCCCTGAAGTAATAGTCAACCATCATCTAACAATAGGCCGCTAGGGTTAGACTGTAGATGGCTTACTGAGATGGTCCAAATTTAGCCTTGGCAGGGTCAATATCTTTATTGATGGGTCAACTCCAGTGGTGGTAGAATAGTGCATGAGTCTATTAAGAGTCACCAAGATAATTACTCTCTCCTCTTTATTACAGTAAAAGTCTTGTTTTTCAACCTTCCTTTCTATTAACTAGACATTCTCTCCCAGTAAAGCACCTACATGTTATTCAGGAACAAATGTCTATTTAATTTTTTCCACTACTAACCTTTATGACAACTATAGATGTTTGACAGGGCATAACTTAAACATATCAGCAGAGCTTAACATATTTCCCCCAAGAAGCAATTGGTGAAAGTGGAAAGGAAACATACTTCTCAGCAGTCAATCTGTACCTAACTGTCTGTATCTCTCCCTCCCTTTTCTTCCTCCTCTTACAATTTAAAATGAAGTATACGCCTATCTTGGACAATCTGTTAAGAAATATAGAAAAATAGAAAGAAAAATTGATCTATAATTATGGGCTCATAACAGCTTCATAGAGTCTTTTTTTCTATGAATAAAATGTTTAAGTTTTGTTGGAATTTTTTCTTTATCTTGTTTTCAGTGCGTGTAAACCATTATGATCTGAACTAACTCATTTCAGTCAAGAATTTTTTTGGTTGTATCTGACAAAAACTCAAATCAAGTTAGCTTAAGTTAAAAATAATAATAATTATTATCATATCATTCATGTAGCTTAAAAAACAGGAGTGGATCAGGTGTTTTTCTCAGTTATTACAAAAAGGAAACATTCACATAATGCATTAAGAAGGGGGAAAGTTTTGACATTCTGTTGGTTTTGGAACCCTGAGGAATGAGAGACATCTGGCTCCCAGAAAGAACTCTGGTTGATTCTGGATCAGTTTCAACATTGGGGCAGAGTACTGTGACTGACACTTCCAAGAACTGTAAGGAATTTGGGAAAAGCAATTTCCAAAAGAAAGGTAAGGCACTATTTCTGTGGAAATAGCTAGGAAGTACCGTAGAATAGATGGCTTCTAACATCATAAACCATTAGTTTTCCAGGAAGTAAGAATGCTCCCTATCGTAGGAACAGAGAGAGTGAGAGGACTTCATGAGGTGCATTTTAAAGTAGAACTTCTGCCCTTCCTTGGAGGATTCTCATTTATCTCTTCTTGCTTCTTCAGCTGTCAATCTCTGCATTAGTGAATCAATGCTTACAGATAAAATTGTTGTATGCCTTAAGTGTGTTAGATTAGAAAAAAAGATTCAGGATCAATAGTTCATCTACTAAGTGATAAATCAAAATTTACATACCAGTTGGCCTCTTGCTGGAGACTTAGTTTGTGTCTGTTCTTTTGACAGTTTAAATAATGCTACTCTTGTACATAAGGAGTTTTTAAGATTGGGAATTATTTAAGATCAATTTCTCAATACAGAATTACTATTTTAAAGGGCATTGGTCATTTTAAGATCCTTAACGCACACTCCTTGGTATGACTGCAACAAACAGTATTTTCTTGGTTGCAGTTTTCTTATGCTGGCTGGACCAGCTAGCTCACTTTGGCTTTAATTGTCCAGCTTTCTGCTTCTATCAGCTCTCTTATTTACTATTGCAAGCGCTAAGTACAATGCCAACCATGAAATGCATTCAACAAATAATTCTCGATGTTGAGCAAGAAGTTGCTGAACATGAGGGATTTTCCTTATTAATCTGTATTTAGAATAAAGGAGTAAAAAGGAAATGTTCTTTGCACACACAAGTATGACACTAAAGATTAATGACTGAAGGAGAAATGTAACTCACCTCGTTCATTAAATATAAAGGGTAATTTAAATTTTACCTGCCTGTTTGCTCCTGGAAGGAACTTAACCTGCTCCATATGTCTGAAGATGAAGCAAACCAGTATTTATGGAAAGAAGCCACTTGGTGCTTATAGTAAAAAGAGTTCCAGCTCTGGAGCTGTGATACTTAAGCTCCAGTGGAAGCTCTTAACCTCTCCAAGTTTTTGTTTCCTTATTTGATCAATAGAGTTAAGAACACTTCCCATAGCTGCTTCTTTGGGCTGCTGTGAGAAATGAAAGGCCTAGTGAATGAGAAAGTTCTTTTTGAATTGTAAAACCCTACACAGATAAATTACTCTTGTCATTATTAGGACAAGTCAAGAAGAAGTGTTTTTAAATGATCTGAGGTTGTAGAATTCTTTAAAAATGTAATTCAAGTTATGATCTCTCTTTCCAGAAACCAAGTACTCCTAATTTAAAAATTACATATAATTTCAGGAAGTTTATGAAATTTCTGAACTCAAGGGTACATGGTTGTTAGGTCAAGAATTGTGGGCCTACTTCAAAGAGAGACACAAGTATATTCCAGTGAGGGTGAGGGGAGAGGAGGGAAGAAGAGAAGAGAGGATGACTGGCAAATTCTTACTTAATGTGCACAATATGAGGGTGGGAATTCATCACACCCCCTGGATGAAAAGCTCAAATACAACTTGAACTTTACCTTAGAAATGAAAACTATGTAACCTAAGCATTTGTACCCTCATATTAATCTGAAATAAAAAAACAATAATAATAACAATCGTGGGCCTAAAATATCGTGATATTTTAAAATTATAAGCTTTTTCAATGATCAGAAAATTATACCACAGACTCCTGTGTACCCATCACAGACATGTAAAAACTGTTAGCCCTGTGACATATTTACTACCTATCTTACGTTAAGAAATATTTCATTACAGATGTAGCCACATCCAAACATGCCACTTTATTCTAGACTGTTTTATGAAAATAAATCTAAAAATGTTGCCTCTGCTCACAAGCCACTTTCAAGCTAGTCAGATAGACGTCTGTAAAGACAGAGAAAACAGGATGTGTTAATTATGAAAGATTGTGAGGAAGAAAGATCACCGGAAAGAAGGAGTCAACCAGGCAATCATCATGGAGGAAGCTTTATTTGAGATAGCTTTTAACAAAGGGCAAAAGTTGTATGGGAGAGAGATATCTGGCACCCAACAGGATGTCAAGCAATATATGTTAAATGAATAATTAAATATGTGAATGAATAAAAGGATGGATGGGTTTATTTCTTAAATGCCTATTATGTCTATGACCTATGCTAGTTCTTGGACATATAAGTAAATTAGACATGTTTACAACCCTAGATGATCCTGCTATAGAGAAAAAAATAAATAAAGATTTAAAAAAGAGAGAATGTGATAAAATCCAGTACTTCTGTAGGGGGAGAGAGCAAACAGAGTTTCTGAGGAAGTATCATTTGATTTTGAAGAGAGAGTAGAATTTAAGTTGATACGACAGCATTTGGAAAGAAATTGACATTGGAAACAGTATGCCACCAGTACGGGTACAAAATAGGGGGACAGAGAAAATGAGCCCAGAGCTAAGAAGTAGACCTAAAATGCTTTTTTTTTTTTTTAAGAAAAATAATTTCATCCTGAAGATAAAGTCAAACTTGCATGATGATAAGAATAACCAAATATTTTATTCAAACACAAATTCTCAGCCTCCTTCTCCCAAAATTCCCATTCAGGAGATGGATGAGAATTCAATTGTTCACTCCTGTCTTCAGAAATTGTTATCCTTGAGCAAGTTTAGAAAAGAATACTGGAAGTAATAAATACCCAGCAAGGGGTTTTAAGCTATATAAAAGGGTATTATCAGCCCTGGAATTTGTAATCATTTCTTCCATGGCAATGTGGATTCAATAGATGAAGATTGAAACAGGAAAATATTATTATGCCCCTTAGTAACTCATAACAAGATGCAACAGCTTTTTTTATATCTAGCTAATTCCTTCTAGTCTCATTTCTTCTGGCTCACACCAGTGCACATAAAACAATACTGGTCCTTCATAAACTCTGCCTGTTTTCCAAAGCTTTGGTCCTTGGCACTATTTGCTTTAACTTATGCTTAATCTTCTCAGATCATCTCCACATTTACCAGTTCTGGGACTTCACTAGGAGATTCAAGAACTTTTATTTACAACCCCAGATCAATTTATTAGTAATCCTTGAAACCTTTTTTTTTTAATGGCTCAATATTCTGCTTACATTCCCTTCTTAAACAGGTAAACAACAATGATGACACAGTCGACCAATTCTGTTGTTTATTTGTGCAACATATCCTGGGTACTATGCGAGGTACTGGGAACACAGCAATGAGTAAAAACAAGTTTCTGCTTTTCTAGAGCTCAGAGTTAACAGGAGAAGGGAAGAAAGAAATTAAAAAAAAATAAAGCTGTTCTAAAATGTACTTACTGAGTAGAGAGAAATAAAGCATTTGGGGAGCATAGAGAATGAAATGATCTGGTACTTATTAGTGAGGTCAAGGAGAGTGTCACAGAAAAGGTGATATTTGAATTGAATCTGGAAGAAATAATTGACGATTTCAAGGTAAAAGTGGTGAGTGGGGAGAGGAGGAAATGCCTACATTCCTGCTATTCACTATTAAATACTGTGTTTACCAGCTTCTTTTATTTTTATGTATTCATGATCCTTGTTAGACCTTCCCCTAGATATTTATGATCATTTATCCTGTCTGCTTCATAGTTTTAACTTACACCAAAATAGGATCACTGACATTCCCCTGGGATTAAGCCAGGAGAAGTATACAAACTCGCTGAGGTTTACCTGAACATTCTATCACTATTGTCTGAGTCTTGCTTTGAAAACCAAACCTGAAACCAGATAATTTTCACATAGTTTCAAGTTTCACCATCAACAATTCACATGATACCAGCTCCAATTCATGTATAATATAAGCAGGTGTAAAATTTCAGCCACAAGTTACTATAGACATATGTTGGACGAGCCTTGAACTTGGCTTTGCCAAAATGATTTGAGCTTCTACAGAGAAAATATTTCCATTTGTCATCACTGCAAGTATCCTCACCTCCAACACATCCAACCAATAGCCACTGGTCTAACTGTGGGGAAAAAAAAAAAAAAAAACTTCCTGGTTTGCAAAGCACAGAAAACAGATGCACCATCTCCAAACTGACAGCCTGGTATGTCAAGGCATAATAATGGCCAGCCACAAAGCTTAGTGAAAACTAACAACGTTTTAAAATATTGAGAGAGATGATGAATTGAATCTGCAAAGAGGACTTAATATGTAATTTTTAAAACCTCTAACATATAAGAAAACTTTCTAACTTATAGCAGTGTAGAGAGTAATGCAATAATGTTTGATTTTAAAGTACTTCAGGATGTATTAGCATAAGCACTTAGCTATTCTCTCAAACATATCGTTCTGCAGCAAGCATATAGATTTTTTCAAATGTATCCATTTCCACTTACGTTGGGCTGTAGCTGATTGCATTAAATGCAGGGTAAGTCCTACAAACTCTTCTATTTTATGTACGCTCAATTCAAGTCTCTTGATGGCATTCTGTTTTCATGTTTTTAAATAAAAAAAAAATTCTGTATGTTTTCATAAGCTGTGCATATTAGCGTGGTTCTGAAAGTATTTCTTTTTTGAATTTTTATAAAATAGCTTCTTAATACTATACTCTTTTCATCCAATTCTCTTGGGGTCCTGACTGACTTTACATTCAAAAGGGCAAAACATTTAATCAGATAATAAATCAATAGTTAACCTGGAAAGACTTATGCTTAACTAGTCTTGACAATGTTTGAGTTCAGCTTTTCCGATCTGGGCAGCAATACTTGAAAACCAGGTAGAGAAAAAGGGAATGCACTCAGCAGGGAAAAAGAAGAGAAAGGAAAAAAAGCTTGTTTCCTTAAATAAAATAATGATAGGAAGTTATGGTAAACTTCAGAAGTTTTATAAAGACTAAGTACCATACATGAATCTGAGAAACTAAACTAAAAATGAGAAAAGGTAGTTATTGGAGAAATAAATATAGGCTTAGCACAAGTGAGCAGAACATGAGCCAGAGGGCCTTTCTCGCCCCCATCGCCATCTGACCATTGGCAGAGAGCTCACAGAGAAGGGAAAGTGTCCCAGAGGGAGGCAGCACAGCCCTGCAGGAGCCTGCCCGCAGCAGCAAAAGAAGAGGCCGTTAACTTCTGAGTCCCTAACTTGGGTGTACATCCAAATCACCTAAGGAGGTATTTGTAAAAATACACATGCTGAGACTGTTAATCTGAGAGTGTAATTCTGGACTATAAAGCACAAACTGTATTCAGCACCCTTAACATGATAATTTGGTATCTTTTTTCACCCACAGTAATTCTCCCAAGCCATGGCTAACAATGATTCTTCAATGATTTCTGCTGCCACTACATCCATGGATTTCATTAATAGCTGATGCAGCCTCCCTACAGATTCATACCAGCCCCTGAAGATGATGAAAATATCTGAATCTTTAGGTGTATAATTTTCTAGACCTGCCATAACAAAACACCACCAACTGAGTGACCCCCAAAATAAGGTGTTGGCAGGGTCAGAAGGTAGCATCATACCCAGAGCTGTGAGGGAAATTCTGTCCCATGCCTTTCCCCAGCCTCTGTTCATTTGCTGGTAAAATGTGGCATACCTCAATTTTGTAGCAGCCAAACTCCAATCCGTGCATGGCCTTCTCCACTTACATTCCTTCCTGTGTCCAAAATTCCACTTTTACAAGGATGCAGTGCTGTGGGATTAAAACCTACCTTCCTGTCCTCATCTTAACCTGATCATCTGCAAATAGCCCATTTCCAATAAGGTCACATTTGCAGGAACTAATGGTCAACATTTTAACATCTTTTTGGTGGGGACATGATTCAATCCACAACATTGGTTCTTTCATTCATTCAAGCAATATGTATTTATGGACCAGAATCTATCTATAGTCAAGAACTGTCCTAGGTAATGGATGTGCCAAAATTAAGAAGGCAATTCAAGACGATCAAACTTTTCTATCAGAAGTTGTTATCAGTATATACAGAGGGTGCCAAGAAAAGCACTTGCATTTTAAGAAAGAAAGGAAAATGTATTAGATTTATAATACTCATGTCACATATAAATTTTTCAATCACAAGAGATACAAGATGTGATATGCAGGATAACAAATATTACCAGTATACACTGAGCATTGCAATTTTAATACAGTGTTTTCCTTTCTTAAAATGTGTATTTGGTATTTTTTGGCACCCTCTATTACACAAATAATGAACACACTGTATTCCTACAGAAGGAATCTCATTCATTCATTTATTGATAACTTGTATTATTCAGAGTATTATGTTGGGAGCCATATATGAAAAGATAAAACATAGTTCCTGCCTTCCGGATATGTATTCCCCAGCAAGAGAGATGCACACATGCACACAGAAGAGAGAATTGACCATTATTTGCATCATGCATGCAACAAGAGGGAAATGGATATTATCTGAAATCAAAGGAGGAGCATCTAACCTAAGTCGGAGAGTCAGCAACTGCTTCCCAGGGCGGGGATACTCGCTATTAGTCTTGAAAGATATGTAGAAGTTGGGCCAAGGACTGAGGCTGTAAGTGTGATCCAGGTGTAGTCAAAGCAGGGAGGTAGGAAAGCATTAAACATTTGGACAATTGTGAGCTAATCAATAGTGAGGGAAAGGGAGAGTGTAGGCCTGGGGATGGGTCAGGAGAAAAGATCCTATATAGTGCCTGGGAGTCACCCTTTGTCTAGGAGTTAGTGGGGTCAAAAGAGGAGAATGGCTATGCGGCTGGATATGAGTTTCAAGAAACTCATTTTGAGAATGATGTGGATAATGAGATGGTGAGGAAGGCAAGACTAGAGGCATAAAGGCTACCATGACAGTCCAGAGATAAAAGGAGGACCAGCCCTAAGACAGTAGTGGCAAGGCAGATAGAAGGGAAAGATAAAACTTCAGAAGACGCAGGAGGGGGATCAAATGTACAATGACCAATTTTTTTCTTTTCTTTTCTTTTTCTTTCTTTCTTTTTTCTTTTTTTTTTTTTTTTGAGATAGAGTCTCACTTTGTCACCCTCTGTAGACTACTGTGGCGTCATCGCTCACAACAACCTCAGACTCTTGAGCTCAAGCCATTCTCTGGTCTCAGCCTCCCGATACAATGACCAATCAAATATGAGGGCAGGGATGGACAAAAAGGATAAACCTAGAGCACATGATATCAGAGAAGTTAAATTTTGTTCTCTACTTACGGATGCTTTGAATACTTGCTCTCTGGGTATGTATTTTCTTCCATGAACAAGAAAGTGCTCGTCCCTTAAAATTCAGTCCAACAGTTTATCTGAAAAGCTTCTCAGTTCATCTTTCCCTTCTTTCTTCCATAGTACTTTTGTGCACATATTCTTGTGAACTATCTACATATCTATCTACATACTATCTAAAGTAGCACACATCCTTAGCACCACCGCAGTGATTAAATTATAGTAGAGTCTGAAAAAAGGTTGACTGGATAATTTGATTGCTTGATGCACTTTCCACCTGACCATGTAAGTTTGGTGATTTGAACAGTTTTCTATTAAAATAAATGGTAAACTCTGTATTGCTAGAAGAGTTAAACTATAGGTATCTGAAAAATTGGTAATCCTAGTGAAATGTAGGGTCCTGCTCTGGTATACTGGATAGGATATACATATATATTTTTTTTTTGGGGGGGGGAGGGCTGAGTTTGAACCCACCACCTCCAGCATATGGGGCCAGCTCCCTACTCCTTTGAGCCACTGGTGCCACCCCTACTGGATAGAATTTAATTAGTGTTAGTACATAGTTATTATGTGCTAACACTGGATATAAATACAGTGAGATTTCTCGCTCCTACTCCTTTAGTCTTTGTACTTTACCAAGCTAGAATGCAGGTGTAGGACTCCACTTGTATTGCAAATGGAAACAGGTTGAACACACCCATTCAAAAAACAGCAGCACTGGTCTCCTTTATTACTATTTGTTTTCTAGCACATCATCCATATGAATGGGCTTCATTCATGCCCCTATATTTCCACTGCAGTTGGGATTTTAATGTGTTAATGAAGTTAGTTTGTTGGTGAAGAAACTAAAACATTCTTCCAATGGTTAATGCTAGAAGTATCTTCCACCCAGCTTCTTTGAACTTTGGTTTCAAACTCATTACAGGAATCTATGAATGAAATGAAAATGTTTTGAAACACAAGTTTCTTTAATAGCCCAGGCAATCATCAGTAAATTGCCGACTTTACAGGTATCATTTTCAGTAAGGGTCAGGGAAATTCATTCATTAGAATTACGGGAGATAAAAATTTAAACGTCTCTGTAATATTTATAGGAAAAGTGTCATCAGTATAAAGGGGCCTTAAATCACATTCATTCATTATTAAGCACTCCTCTACATTTCTGAGTGAAGTTTCTAATGGGATGAAATCTCCAATAACATCATAACTATCTATTTATAGCCAAGTTGTCTTTGGTTATGAAAGTAAGTGCCTTTTTAGGTTGGGTATTAAAACAGGTTTTCCCTTTCATGGGAGGCATCTAAGTTTAAATGCATGTAATCCATTACTTAGTAAACAGGAGCGCTCACTAAAATTGGAAGCACCTACTAATTATAATTATATAATGAATGCAAGTACAGTACTCCAGGTGCAGCCTTTGATTGAATTTGATTTTGTCTTTTAAGGGCTAGAGCTCCACTTTCTTTATAGAATGAAAAGAAAAAGCAGAAAGGCTCAGGCTTGTAGGTAGTACATGAAAATCAGGTTGAATGTGTTTCCCCTTCACCATGAAGCACTCTGGAGGTCAAGTAGACCATTCCATTCTTTCTTTACATCATTAAAGATCAATTATCATCCTATTAATGTTCATTTCCTTTCCACACATACCTGAGCTTCAGACAATAATAGCCCCCTTACACTATCACTCATAAACTGATAACATGCTGCTTAAATACACAGAACTGAAGACAGACCAGGGCATCTGTTCAGTTCCTATTCATAAATGATATCGCCTATGTAATTATTTGCTATTCAATTTGCAAAATTGCGACTTTTGCTGAGAAAGCCTCAGGGTACAACCAAATCATTAATTATGATATGTAAAATATTTAAAGCCAGTGACAACACTAGTGAAACATAAGAAGAACACAGCAGGGGCAGAGCTTAAAAATAGCAATAAGCAACCTTCTTTGCCTGCACTTTGCTATCCCAATTACACAGATAATTCAGGCATGAGCAAGGATAATTGAGACATTCCCCCACTTAGTTCTGAAGTTGTAGATCTGGCCAGATACCCGCATTCATCAGGGTTCCTGAGGATCTTCTTTAAATATACCCAGAGGTTTACAGATGGTAAGAAGAGTTATGAAACATACCCTCATAGTTTGGTAGGAAACGGTCAATTTCATCCTATGTGTATTTATTCAACATATGACCCTTTATTAGACTGATTTAACATATCTGCTAAATATTTATCTCATGGAAAAATTTAAGATCCAGCAGTCTAATCAAAGAATTTTTGAAAAGAATAATTATAAAGGGGGAGAAAAGTAGATTGATTGGTCAGTCTATAATGAAAAAATAAATAAATAAAACGTGGTAACGAGAGGATCTAAAGTTTAAATTCCAGAGAAACAGAAGCAAGAGAGGTTATATGATACCCTAATGATACTTCTGATGTTTATGATTACTATGGATTCAAATTATTTTATTCCAAGTGACCTGGTGACTAACTTGAACCCTGAGTATAAATCCTCTAGCAAGAGAAGCATCTAGACCAGGTGTCCTCTAACTTTTTAAACAGGGGGCCAATTCACTGTCCCTCAGACCATTGGAGGGCCAGACTATAGTTTAAAAAAAAAAAAGCTATGAACAAATTCCTATGCACACTGCACATATCTTATTTTGAAGTAAAAAAAAAAAACAAAACAGGGACAAATACAATCACACTGCCTCATGTGGCCCGCAGGCTGCAGTTTGAGGACCCCTGATTCTAGACAACAGTCAGTCAATTCATGTAAGAACAACATCCATGATGGATGATATAAGTAACAAAAATCAGAAGTCAAGGAAACTGCAAACAAAAAACATTTTTGCATGCAACCTTTTCTTACAACCAAACTTCATGCATAAAATGAACCACTCTCTTCTGATAGCTTTTCACTCTTTATACTCAAAATTAAGTTAATAGGAATTCTCACACACACAAAAAAAATTTTTTTTAACTTAAGAATCCTAAAAGAAAAAAAGGATAATCTTCTAACACGCATTGGGCATATCCTGGGCCTAAACACCTGTATCTTATACAGTCTTCACAAAAACCCTGAGTGGTGAGTTTTCTTACAAATTAGGTGATATTCAGAATATAAAGAAGATTGAAATCGAAATCTGAGTCCAGAACCTTACGGATTTAAAGTAATTGGTTTTCATAATACTTTAGCTTTCTTTCCCTAATATGTGACACCAGGTTTTTAGTGGCAGTTATTAGCCTGGCAAGTGACTACCCGAACATACAAAACCAGTAATTAAGACTCAGAATTCAGCGTGTTGGTTCATTGCACTGAACAATGGTTTTCTACCATAGTCTGCCATCTCCCCATGCACGCAGGCGTCACCAGGCACACAGACACCCAGGCCTGCACGCCCACCTGCACTTCCCCTTCTGTGCATGCAGCTGTCAGCATCCCTCACTCCTTTCAGTATCCTAATCCATCATTCTCAGCCTGAGATATTTCATGTTGGCTTCTAGTAACTTAGGCCAATACTGCTGTTGTTATCCCTTTAGAAGAACCTTCTCCAAAATAACACCTTCCCTTAACACCTCCTTCTTCTACCCTACTATCTACTATTCTGTTTTCTCATGCAATCCTTTCTGCTCACTTTTTAAGGCTCATCATCGATTTTACATGGCAATTTGTCTTTCGCCCAAGTGGCTTTTCTGGAGGTTTAGGGGATGAAGACTGAGGCATATTAAAGGGATGGACTCTGAGGTCCTATGTTACATAATAAACAATCAAGAATCCATGAAATGAGAACTCTGTGCCATAACATTATGCACACTTATCCCAAGTCAAAATTTCTACATTTGAATAAAATACAAAGTTCCCTAATTATTCTATACCGATATGAAATTGCAAGCTGACTAATATATACCATGTTACTCCTCATATGTTGGTCTCCATTTAGAATTAATTCATCTGAATATTTCCTTACATAAATGTTACTAAATTTGTGCATCCTGCAACTATTTTTTTTCTTTTTTTTTTTGGCATTAAAAATAAAATCATAACACACAATGAGTCTGGGAACCATGTGTTTTAGAGAACAAATACTTCTAACTCAGGGTACACCAAATCACAGCTACAGCTGACCTACCATACAACTGCCAAACATGTTAGACAAAGCCCTTTCTGTTCACTATATGGTGTAGGAACAATATATTCTGAAAACATTTTGAGCCACTTTCGTGGTTTTGTGTTTGAGCTGCTGGTCAAACTAATTCAAAGGTGGATTATTTCTCAGCTCCCCTTGGACAGTTCATGCTCAGGCTACTGAGTGTGGCACCAGCATCACTATAGAAGGTGGTGTTTCTTCCACCCACCAGGTACTTTGAGTTTTCTTTGGGATTGAGGCATAGTTTGTGCAAGCCCTAAGGATTTGCTTAATATTCTTAAGAGGAAATCGCTACAGATTTCATAAGGTGGGTTCCAGCCTGTGAATGAAACACAATGGCATCCATGGCAAAAATGCCCAAAGCAGGCAAAAATGCCCAAAAAGTGATACAAAAAGAGTTCAAGGGCAGCAGGTACTAACCACATGAAAGGCAGATTAGAAAGAGAACTGAGCCTGGAACTCAGGCTAAATAGAAAAAAGCTTATGGGGAAGGTGAGAGAGGGTTTATGGTGAGCTATCTGATGAATAGAAACGAATAGGGCAGGTGCTTTTGACAGTATGAGCCTCAAAAGACCAAAGACATAGTGTGCATAGAGGAACATTCAGAAAGGACTTCTATTTAGAAATATTGCTTGGAAAATGTTTTATCTCCCACAAGTACTCTTATGAGCAAATACATTAAAAGTTGGTACTGATTGAAAACTTTTCAAAGAGCTTTGCCAAGCTGGAAGATATCAATTAAAATTAACAATTTCTCTCAAGAAAAATCTAATTTGACAAGGAAAATATAGAAAAATATAGGCAGAATAAGAATATATAAAAATCTTTCTCAGTGTGTACACATATACACCCATATACAAATATTTTATGAGACCTTAGAACTAGAAATCCAATTGATGTTTTTGTTTTTTATGAATATTTTAGGCTAGGATATAGTCTGTATACTTATTCACCTTTTACATCTTCTGGAAACCAGCCTATACTTTCTACCTCCTGATATCAATATTCAATACTGATATTGATATTGATATACTTTCTATACTCAATACAATAGTCTCTTTTAAAAGAGATGTGTATCAATGTTAAGTTGATCACATTCTATTTATCTCATTTATTTTTATCAAAATAAGTGATTATAAAGTCTACTATCTAAGATACTTTCCTTAAAAATATCTATATCTTTGAGGACTTTTTACTTTGCAAATTCACATCTCCGAATAAAATGGTAGTAGATTCAGTGTTCCTCATAACTCTCACCTGAGATTTATATAAAAAGTAAAAATTTATTAGGCAAATTCTGCAGTCATAACTTTTGCCATAGAGAAAGAAACATGCCGACCTTTGATCATTTTTCTTCTAGCATGTTCTTTCTCAGTATATCCAAAGAAAATCCTCAAAACTCTCAAGTAAACTTTTGATATAGATATTATCAAAAACCCATCGTTCCCTCTTACAACTCATTCTTTCACATCCAGTGAGGCTATTCTAATTTTTTGATATTGTAAGTTCATAGTATAGGCCTAGTGTGATTTTTATCAGTGTTCTGGTAGTTAAAAAAAAAAAAAATACACTGGTATCAGAAACAAAGTGAATAATACACATGAAGAGAGTCATTCCCAGAGTTGGGAGGATTAAATAGGATAACTTGTAAAAACACTTCTATAATGGTAGCATAGAGAAGGCATTCCATAATTCCTTTCCTATTATTTGATTTTATAACCCATAGCATAGTGGTTAACAACTTTTGTCCGTAACACATCTGAATTCAAACATTGATTCTACCAAATGACCTCAGGCAAGCATTTAATCTTTTTGTGGCTAAGCTTTACTTTCCTTATCTATAAATTGGGAACAATAAAGTTACTGCCCAGAGTTGTAGTGATTATTAAATATAATAACATACAAAGTCTTTAACTCAGATACTGGCCTATGGTAGATACTTAATAAACTGTATCTATTATTCTTATCTTTTTCCTTAATACCCCTGATGTTGTTATCTGTATTTTATGTCTGAGGACACTAAAAGAAGAGACATTAAGTGTTCCCTCAATTGCTAGAGAAAGGAAAAGGAGGGTAGCACAAGTGATTTTCACCCCTATGTAAGCCACTTCATCCCCAGTGCAGGGAAAGAAGCAATTATAATGGCCAGTGCTGGAAAAATTAGTGGACTCTAATAGAGCAAATAAATATATTTACCACATGAAGGCATTCCATCCAAGAAGTAAAAAGCTCACAAATCATTTTATGAATGAGTACAGCAAGGTGCTTGTACAAGGGACACAATCCATTATAATTTTTAGTCTGCTGTGCAATTAGAGACTTAAAGAAGAGTAATGTTGACTCCTTAGACAAACTTTGCTGTCAGAGGCTGGGATATCCTCTGTCGTGTCATCTGGGTTATTTGATAGCATTATAGTGCTGACTATTTAGATTATATCTCATTTTTTTTTGGTGTCCTTTTTCAGATTTTCTCTTTAATTTACTTCTCACTCTTATGAATGTAGATGCAAGAATATGTACCTGAATTATTTTCAGCACAGCCTAAAAGAGGGCAAGCAATATCATTTTTTAGGCTTTTATTAGGTGCTGGCTCCACGTTTGGCTTAATAATAATCTTATTAAATTTAATGAAGTAGCATTTGTAAAACACTGGTTTTCCCATCATTCTGAATGTAGTATTAGCTGTGAATTCACTGACGAGGCAGATAGTAAATTTCCCCCAATGAAGATGTCACACAACAAATTAATACATAGTGGCAAGAACCAAGCATCCACTATTGTTTCACAGAAACTACCCAAGTATATCTATACATCATTCTGTGATATGGCCTTATCACTTTTGTCATCAGCTCACAAGCCACCATATCATGGGCCATGGCAAATAAATCTTTATTTTTTAGTGGTTTCAATAAACTATCAAATGCATGGACTGAAGTTAAAATATACATCCATTCCTACCAAATTACAGCACAAGCATCTAACTCCCAGTGATAGAGCTAATCAAGCATGTTTGGCTATTTGTAAACCAGTTTGATAATTATTTTAAATTGTACTCATTTCAAGTTGCCAACAGATTGTTTTCTTTCTTTCTTTCTTTCTTTTTTTTTTTTTTTAAATCTTTCAACAGTAGTGAACACGCTGGACTAGTTATGCTACAACTTATGTGGGCGACCATAGGAAAGTTGTATCACCCTTCAAACTTCAATTTTATCATCTCTAAAATGGAGACGTTAAACAAGATAACTTTTGAAAGACACTTTCCAGGATGGCGCCTGTGGCTCAGTGAGTAGGGCACTGGGTCCATATACTGAGGGTGGCGGGTTCGAACCCAGCCCCAGCCAAACTGCAACAAAAAAAATAGCCAGGCATTGTGGCAGGTATCTGTAGTCCCAGCTACTAAAAAAAAAAAAAAAAATTATATATATAAAGACACTTTCCAGGTCCAATGTTCTTGGAGTTTGCCTCTATTGGGGGAAGTCAAGCATAAGATATAGAGGTTACTAAGAACTCTAAATCCAGCTTTGGCCTCCTATGTCCTCTTGTGCTCTATTACTTCAAGGCTTTGCAGACACACTTCGCGGGGTTGTTCAATCAAGTAACTTCTCTTAGGTTTTATCTGACATAGACCATGTAAACAAGCCAATGCTTTGAAAAACATTGATGAGAATAGGTTTAGGGGTCAAATAGACATAGATAAGAGTCGAAACTGTGTCATCCAGTTGGCCCATGATGGCAAGTCATTTAATCCCTTGAAAGTCAATTTCCTCATGTGTCTCTAATACTATCTACTTTACGGTTTAAGGATTAAATGAGAAACAGGGCAGCATAAAGTTCTAAATATGATATCTGGAACAAGATCCCAGTTAGGAATACTTTCAATAATTTTTTATTGCAAACAAGTTGTTTGCTCTTTTAAATTTCAAAGCTTTTTAACTCAAATTAATTAGCATGTTCCTTTTTTCATTGGATGCCCCAACAATTTACTCCAACAACAGTTTTATCTTCGCTGGTGTTAAACTTTTTTTGCAAAACCTTATAATACAGGACTTGGTGAGTAAGGACTCACCTGCATAAATAGTCCTAAAAATGGCAGAAAATGGTCCCATGGAACCCTGAATTTAAACTAGAAATAGATTTTATTTGAAGTTGATTATGTCTTAAAAGAACTTTTCCCTTTTTAACTAAGACTCAACATTCATTCAGCAACTACTTTGCTAGTAATCCTGGTCCCCACCCTCATGGAGTACATATTCTAATAAGTAATGAAAAAAAGAAAAAATCAGAGAAATATGATACGTACACCACTGGGCCCAGCCTGTTGTGCCTTCTTGAAGCTGCATTTCCAAAGCAGGAGACAGACAGTAGTGAAACTAATTAGACGTACAACACAATGTTAGTTATGGAAAACTTTAATGAGGGAATGCACAGTTACAAAGAACACAGGACAGTACGTGATAATACAGTCAGGATAGGCTTCAGAAGAGGTAGCAGTTGAATAGAGATTTCTCAGAAGTGTGTCAGCCCCACAAATACCTAGAGATAGAGTAGTCTAGGCAGAGCAATTTCAAGTGCAGAGTTTCTGAGGCAGAAAAGGTATTTAAGAAAAAGTAAGAAGGCCACATGACTGAGGTACTTACTCTGTTCCGTGTACTGTACTCAGTGGTGAGCCATCCCAGGTGAGATGAAAAGCTATGATGCTCATGGGGCATAGAGACTAGGCTAAACAGAGTCTAGCAGAAAGACACAGACATTAATTGAATAATAAAAAATACCAACATGAGTAAGAACCACAAGAGAGATGGGTAACACAGAATGATGATTGCTCATGGAAGGTGGCAAAGTCAGAGGATTCATACAGAACTCTCTGAGGAAGGTAAAAATGAACTTTGCCTATATCCACTAAAGTATGAGATCACAGTGACACAGAATACAGAGATCAGACTGCTTCAAATGATTATTGCTTAACTTATTAACCATAAAACTAATTACCTATAGATTACAAACTGAATAATGTCCTCTCCAAATTCATGTCTAACCAATGTGACTGTATTTAGACATAGGATCTTTAGAGAGGTAATTAAAGTTGAATAAGTGCATAAGGATGAGACGTCAATCTGACAGACCTGGTGTCCTTATAGGAAAACAAAAAGATACCAAAGCTCTGTCAGCTCCCGTTCCCTATGTGCCATGTAGGACACAATAAGAAGGCAGTCATTGAAAAGCCAAGGAGAGGCCTCACCAGAAACCAAACACACCAGAACCTTGATCTTGGGCTTCCAGCCCTCAGAACTGTGAGAAAATAAGTTTCTGTTGTTTCAGCCACCCAGCATGGTATTATGTTATGGCAGCCACAGCTAACTAATACACTCTGCATCCATCTATCCTCATATGTAATATCTCTCCTATTTTCCCTTGCCCTTGCTTAGCTTCTTTTAATTGCTGCTTCAATTAGCTGTGTTGGGTAGATTAATGAATTATCTGCTCTTGCTTTCATGTGAGTGAGATCATTTCCTAGCCTAGACTGCAGCTGGCACAGCCATCAGATTATCTTCAGACTGAAGTCATTTGAGCCTCTGTTTACTGATTGCCTCAGGGTGCACAATGGGGGTAATAAGGAAAAGAAGAATACTGTGTCCTGTGTCTAGGTCAAAGTATGAACACCAAAGAATTGTTTGGAGAATTATGTTCTGAAGTAAGCCTCTCTAGTGAGGCAAGAGGAAGGTAGGAAAAAATGGTTTCATTTAGAGGATTCCAGAGTAATGAAGAAAAGTGGATTGCTTCAAACCAAAACACTGTTGAAAATTTTAAAAGTAAAACCTTACCTTTCTTCAAATGACAATAATAATAAAATGGGTAATATTTATTACTTGCTTTCTATATGCTAGCCACTATGCTAGATGCCGAATATATATTGTCTTATATAAAAATAACAACAGCTAACTTTTTCCAATTCTTAAAATGTTCCAGGCACTGTTCTACACTCTTCTTATTTGTAGCTTCTTTTCATCACACATCATTCTAATGAAGTGATTGGGCTAGTCCCATTTCACAAGTAAAGAAGTTGAACTTAAAGAACAAGTGATTTGTTGAGATGTAATCCTGATAGCCTACAGAACCAGGGAAAGCTCTCTAATATGTGGCTTCAATGACTTAGCAGAAGGTGAGAAGGCAGAGAGACACTTAGAACAGCATAGTGCTATTCATTATGGGGTGCTAGAGCCAGAAAGAAACACAAAGAACATCTTGCCTAAATGCTTCATTCAAGAAGAAGTTTGGCTAAAGGTTAAAGTTGAAGAGGGCATTTCCCAACCAAAACCAGACAGTTAGAAAGTAACAAGTCTAGGACTATTTACCAAGTCTCCTACTGTCTATGGTGCAAAGCATAGAGCTCCATGCAACACAGAAACTGACTCAAGACAGGCCATAGAAGAAAAGAAGACTTTGCTCATGGATTTGCAGAGGGCTGAGAAGTGCAATCTCATCACCTTTTCTTCTTTTTCTCTCCAAAATAAAATAGCATCCCCAGCCATATTATCCAAGCCCTACATATTGCCACATGATCCAAATCTCTAAATTGGAGTCATTGAAAGAGCTTTGTTTTATGAGGGAATCTGTGTTTGTCTATTAACATGAAAAGATGAGGGTTGGACTACAAACAACTGGTGATGACTGGTATATGATAAATGAAAAAGAAGGCTGTTCTTCCAGGTATTGTTACATTTCCTTCAGATTTTCATATTTCTGGGAATCGAGTTTTTATAGTAGTCATTGAGGATTTTGTTGAATTTCTGAGGTATCTGTTGTTATTTCTCCTTTATTATTTCTGATAAATGATATTCGAGATTTTACTTTTCTGTTTCTGGTTAGGTTGGCCAAAGGTTTATCATTTTGTTAATCTTTTAAAAAACCCAACTATTTAATTTGTTGATCTTTTGACTAATTCTGTTGTCTTCAATTTCATTTAATTCTGTTCTAATTTTGGTTATTTCTTTTCTTCTACTGGGCTTGTGTTTGGAATATTCTTCC
>CAUYPK010014770.1:0-36560 GCA_963574355.1 Loris lydekkerianus
GCTTCATAGTAGGGCTGAGTACATTGGATACTTTTTCTTCCATTCCTGAGATACTTTGCTAAGAAGAATATGTTCCAGCTCCATCCATGTAAACATGAAAGAGTTAAAGTCTCCATCTTTCTTTAAGGCTGCATAATATTCCATGGTGTACATGTACCACAATTTGCTAGTCCATTCGTGGGTTAATGGGCACTTGGGCTTCTTCCATGACTTAGCAATTATGAATTGGGCTGCAATAAACATTCTGGTACAGCACATCCTGCTTCTTGAGTCTTAAATCTCTCTTCTAATTACTTTCCTTCTGCTTCTGATACTCTCCGTCTTTTCTGCATCCACATTGTTCTTTGGTCTCCAAGTGCAAAGGAAGATGTGAACATGGCTTGTTACCAGTTCATTCTGTCCAATTTCAACTTTGCCCTCTGTCTTGAATATCAGCTGATCCATTTATTCACTACCCTGGGCATTCCTGGGCTCACTTCTTTCTGAGGTTTATTTAGAATTACTCTCTGCTCAAATCTGACCTGATTTCAGAGAATGACTTTACTTTCTGACTATTTATTCTGTGTGATCCTCTCTGCCCTTGCTTCTGCTGACTACATGTCTGACTCTATTAAATAGAAGTAAGTTTGGTCCTCCAACCCTTCACTGTGTTAAAGACCTGGGAACTGCCAAGAAGTCTCAGATGTAATTCTTGTCCTTCCAGAAATTTCAATCTAGTTAAGGACATGCAAGTGTCGCACTATATTATGTTGTTGTTTTAGGATGAGTCTTAAATGGTACCAACATACATTTCAGCATCCAGGTTTAAATAGAAGGAACTGCAAATAGGAACTGGATGGGTGGAACGCCCAAGATTCCATAGCAGTTATACTTTTTAAAGGGAAGAATGAAACTGGAAGCCACTGATGGGATATTGCTGTGGAGAGCATAACTGCCAAATTAGGACAGATCTTGATATAGGTAATGAGAATCCACATAATTTTTGTAAAGAAAATCCATATTTTTTTCTTTCTGGCTGGGGCCGGGTTTGAACCCACCACCTCCAGTATGTGGGGCTGATGCCATACTCCTTGAGCTACAGGCACCACACAAGAAAATGCGCATGTTAAGGGGTATTATCCCTAATAATTTTCGGGAAATCTATCTCTTACCCTTATCAGACTTATTATTTGTTTTTTGGTTTTTAATCCAACTCTCAGAATTTTCTTTTTCTTCAGCTTAAAATATTTTACTCTGGCCATAAAAGTAATATGTCTTCTTTGTGGAAAATGAAAAAAAAAAAAAAAAAAAAATCAAGAAAATAGTCCCCTCCCCCCCATACTAAAGCTGCTTTCCCTTGACCCACCTTGAGAAATTGCTACTTCTCTGTTTTGGAAAATGTAACTGACTCACGTTTTCAAGTCTCCTTGGCTTGCTGCGTCCCTCAGCTGGAAAACGTCCCTCTCTCTGCTGCCTCAGTCTTACAGATTCAGCTCAGATGTTGGCCCTCTGGAGGTCCAGCCACATTTCTCCCTCCCCATCATCCAGCTGACCCCAGTGCCCTCCCCTGGGCTCCCATGGCACTCTGGGAAGCCTCTGTTAGAGCACCAGACACACACACAGAGAAATCAGAGAAATCCCTACTCTCTGCAGCCATCTTCCTGACTCACCTAAAGACTATGGGAAGCAAGGATCATGTTTTCATTTTGTTTTGTTTTGTTTTGTTTTGTTTTTGAGACAGAGTCTCACTCTGTGCCCTGGGGTTGAACACTATGGCATCATAGCTCACAGCAACCTCAAACTCTCTGAAGCTCTCTGAGGCTCAAGTGATCCTCTTGCCTCAGCCTCCTGAGTAGCTGGGACTACAGGTACCCATCACAATGCCCAGCTAGTTTTTTTAGAAATGGGTCTCACTCTTGCTCAGGCTGGTCTTGAACTCCTGAGCTCAAGCAATCTACCCACCTTGGCCTCCCAAAATTAAAGGAATAAGCCACTGTACCCAGCCAAGGATCATGTTGATTAAAGAGAAAAGATTTAGAATACATCATTACCATCCTGGACAACATAGCAAGACACTGTCTCTACAAAAATTGAAAACAAACAAACAAAAAAAAAACCTTCATGGGTATGGTAGTATGTACCTGTAGTCCTAGCTACTCAGGAGGATCCCTTAAAACCAAAAGTTTCAGGCTGAAGTGATCATACCACTGCATTTCAGCCTGAGCAACACAGCAAAAGCCTGTATCTTAAAAAAAAAAAAAAAAGAAAATTTAGAATGAAATATCATTTTTCTTTGAGGGAAGAAGCCAATCTAATCAAGATAGAAAAATGATAAATCACCAAAAAACAAACCTTTTTGACTATTTTTCTATGATGAACAACAATCCAAAGCAAAATTAAAAGATAAAAATAAAATAGGAAAACATTGTCACACATTTAAGATTATTGTTCTCAGTATGCAAGAAATTTCAACAAGTCAAGAAAATGACAAAAAAGAAAAAATTTGGCAAAGCAACATAAATATGTAAATAAATATAAAAAAGACACAAATGGGGCGGTGCCTATGGCTCAAAGAGGTAGAGGTAGTGGGTTCAAACCCAGCCCCGGCCAGAAACTGTAAAAAAAAAAAAGACACGAATGACCGACAAACATTATAAAAGATGCCCAGATTCATTCATAATTTTTAAGATGCAAACTGAAATAAGATACTGCTTCCTCATAATAAGCAGTATCTTATTTCAGGTTCTTATTCAGGGCTCATAATACACAGCCCTGACAGAACCATGGCTAACTAGGAATTGGGCCCTCATATAATGTTGGTAAAAGTATTAATTTTTTAAGATAAACTAATAAGTTTCTTATAAAATTGAAAATATAGATATACTTTGGCTCAATGATCATAAATATCCTATAGAAACAAGACCACAGGAATGAAAAAATTCCCTGCATTCCAATAGCAGCTCTTTTATTTGGTTTCTCTATTTCTCCATCTCTGAAATGGGATAATAGCAACTATTTTACGGTGCTGTTCTCTGAACTAGATGATTTTTAACATTAAAAGCACTTGTATGGAGCACATAGAAACTATTTTTCTTCTACTATTATAGAAGTTGTGGTTTTATTTTCCAAATTTCCCATACTGAACATGTATTCTAATAATGAAAAAGTATTTAAAGAAAGTCAATGACTCTCAGTTATTTCTGAATCGACTTTAAACCATTTGCCTAACATAATGCCCTGTTCTTCATTGAGATGGAACAATTTTCCTAATATTTCCTACCTGCTGGTTTTCCACTTCAGTTCCCTGGCCCCACCTATACTCCCACCCCCATGACTGCCTGGTAAATTTGAAGAACTAGCTTTTGAATGAAGAAAGCCTCAATTTTTTAGTGTTTGCTGTTATCACCTACCAAACGGACATCATAGAACATGCAGCTGGCAGGAAGCATGCAGAGTGCCACAGTATGCTATTTCCACAATCTGGATGCAACAGATGTAACTCAAGGAAATAGATAAGAGCAAAATGTAGTGGAAAATATATCAATTACAAAGTGATAAGTATGGAGCATTTATTACTTTGGTTTTTAAACGAGTTGATCTATTACATTTATATCATTTGATTTAATATTAAATTAAAACTGGCTCACAAAATTCTTAAAACATTAACAATTGGCTCTGTCAGTATGATCGGCCTTGGGTGCACCACTGCCTTCTCATGCTCACGTGTTCTGACCTCTTATTCCTGGTCATACTGCCCTTGGGCTCCAGCATTGCCTCACTCTGGGACTAGTCCCCTTCCTTCCCCCTACTGACTGCAGCCTACAGACCCAGGGACGCCTTTTTACAGGATGACAGCACCTCAGGGGTCCTTCCCTTGCTCATTTCTGTTAGTATTGGAGAATACTATACGTTTAACCCCTCAGTACGCATATTTTATTATCCTTGTCATTGATTATGTGGAATATCATCCTTTCTCCCAACTGCAAATTAGATTATATGGTAGAAGCTCCATAGCTGACCACCTCACTTCCCTAGATTGACCACCTCCTTACATTGACCTAATATTCACAGACCAGACATACACCACATGTACATATCAGTACAGTAGGCCTAGTTCCTTATGTTGACCACCTTCATATGTTGACTAGTGTTACAGTCCCTTGGGTGGTCAACTTACAGGGGTTCTGCTGTATTTGTTTTATATTAGGGGTTATCAAATGGGGAAAATGGTTGTTAGAGTGCATATCTGATATTTCACCTCCCATGTCTACCTTTGCTTATGTTAGAGGACAACTGTTATCACGTATATTACAAACCTTACCACAGTGAATGCTTGGCTCACAGTGAACACTCAGTAAGTACTTAGAAATTAAAGAGATAAGACATTTTAATAAAAAAACTAAAACTCTATTAAGTAATTTAGTAATTAGGCAAAAAATGTAGATTCCTTGTCAATTGTAGGTGTAATAACCGGAAAAAAAAAAAAACAATTTTACATATTCTCACTCTCACCACAGAACATTTCTGTGTTCATTTCTGGGTTTGCTGTTACTGTTTTCCGCAGCAGTTATCAACCTGGTGGCCTATAATTAAACTCAATTACGATGCTGTTTACCTAAAGAGAGCCTCATATCCCACGGGTTAAGGGCTCAGGCCCACAGCACTGCCCCTCCCCTGCCAACTTCAGACGTCAGGTGGAAATCGGAGTCTACCCACAACTTCTATCTGATTTGACTACAAATTAGAGATTTCCACAACCCCTTCTTCAATTTGATTAATTTGCTAGAGCAGCTCACACAACTCAGGGAAACACTTACTTTTACTGGTTTATTATGCTAATAAAGGATATTACAAAGGAGAGAGATGAACAGTCAGATGAAGAGGTACACAGGGCAAGGTATGTGGAAAAGAAGCACGGAGCTTCCGTGCCCTGTCCAGGCACACCACCTGCCCAGTACCTCATGGTGTTCAGCAAGCTGGACATTCTCTGAACTCAGTATTCAGGAATGTTGATGGAGGCCTCTTCAATCCTCCCTCCTCTCCCCTTCCCGGAGGATGGGCTGAAAGTTCCAACCTCCTAACCATGACTTAGTCTTTCTGGTGACCAGCTCCCATCCAAAAGCCAACCAAGAGTCATCATGTTAGAACACAAGACACAGGAAACCCCCAGGGACAAGGAGCTCTGTGGTCAGGAGCCACAACAAAGACCAAATGTATATTTTTATTAAAAATCACAATTTCATAGTAGGATTTTGGTTTCTTGTTGCATATGTCAAAGAAATAACAACATGGTTGTGGTAAATGTACTGAGGTCTAATAGTGAGAAAACATGTCAAGGTATCATTCTTATAAAGGATATGAAACAAATGTCTTCTACCAGGGGCCTAATTTATAAGCACATTACCATTCAGAGAAAAAAGTGGTGAATGACTTCGTTAATGTACAAGTGACCACGTGTAGGTTCCTGCTATCATATTCTTAGGGACTTGGGAGATATGTAAACACACACATGAGTATAAATACACATGGCCAGATCACACATTTACTGTGAAACAATTTTAACTCCAAACATGATGGCTATGAACTAACTTCATTAAAAATAATGGTGTTTAGACTCAAATGGTTTTACTCCTACTTACTTTGAAATAACATCATAATTAACTTTTTTCTCATGGATCTCAAACAAGAGGAAAAGGAAAACAGCCAAGAGAAACCTAACGGCCTTTATATTCCCTCGGACATTTTGGCTTATGCTAAACCAGTCGAGGATTAGCATCGTGATACGTCATACAACCTACATTTCAGAATCAAAATTGCCACATCACAGCCTTTCTGAAATCAGAGGAGTTACAGGTTATCATGTGTTCAATCTGTCTGCGTCTCCCTGGGCACACAACAGTAAGGGGCAGAAGTTACTCAGAGGAATTCTCAAGCTGCCCTGAAACATCCACCCTACAGATTAACTACACTTGTAAACTCAAGAACTGTATGAGTCGTTTCCTCCTTTTAATAGATAATTATATTTGCCCAAGAAAAAAGAATATTTTCAGACAGTCTGTTTTCTAAAACACAATTAAAAAAAAAAAATCATGATTTTGGCACTTTTTAGCCAGCTGCAAGCTTTCTGTTAATTCTCAGTCATAAATTAGTAACATTGACAAAGACATTAAGGATGGAAACAATAAAAATAGTCAGGAAGGGCAGAAAAAAGGTTGCCTTGATATTCTGTCTCAGTTTGCTAAAAAGGTATTAAAATACCAACCACATAAAAATAGACCAGAGCAATTTTTTTTTTTCAAAGAGATGGGATAACTACTCCCAGACTTCATAAGATGGGTGTCCTAAAGGTTTCATTGATTAATTGATAAGTTTGCTGGTGAATGATTAGTCAATTAGTCAGAAAGGCTTGAATTAGTTACTAGAGCTCTGCCTCCCATGAATAAAACTCGGGGGAGTATTCCATTTCCCACCCTCTGTGACAGATGATATCTGTTTTCTCCTGTGAGTTTGAATTTAAGAGCCACTGAAGCTCAGCAACAGTATATTCTGGCTCAAATGAGCTGAAAATTGCATTCAATTTGAATTTCAAAAATGGAGGGGAGGAGGGAAACCTCAGCACCCATCAAGCGTCTGCACTTTTCAACTACTTCCTGCCGCTCAGTTGCATTCGCCAGGCTGGGGTCCTAAAACCCAGGATGTGTTGCAGGGGAAAGAGCATCACTGGATTCCTGCCCAGTCTGAGTTTAAAAATAAACTTTTTATAGTCAGGATCAAAGCAAACCTCACTTTTACACACATACATAATGCAGAACGCGACCCACCAAAGAAATAGATTTACCTTTTCCAAACTGAAACGAGCCTTGCTTTTTTTCCCCCCCTATGTACTCTGGAGGTGATAAAGGTGAAGGTGCTTTCCCTGGGAAACTCCAGAAAAGCAAATTCTTTTCTCAATTACAATTAATTCCTACTTGCTCGCTCGCTTAAGACCCTCACTCCTTGCTGCTTGAGTTCCTCCCTTTAGCTGCCTCACATTACAAAGCAGATGCGTTCTTGAAAAATTGAGTAGCCATTGATTCTTCAAATCAAATCATATTTTAAATGTGCTAAGAGAGTTGGTTATTTAAAGGAATCTTGTGATAAATTATTTTATAAAGCCAAGCTATTTTTAGTGTGCAAATAATTGCCCCTTCGTGCACCGGCATAGTAAGCATGAATTTGAGGCACATCCAAGTTTTCTCAAAGCAGGACACGCCTATGGTCTACAGGAAGCAGATTTAGTAGCACCAATATTTAAAGTTCAACAAAGGCAACAGAAACCAACAGATGATATCCCAGAATCCTGCGACAGAATAATTTGGGGCCAAAACTCCATTTTATGATAGTTGGAGCTGAAGGCACAGAATGAACACTAAATTCATTCCAATCCACTTCAAACATGGAAACATATTCCCCCACTGCCTAAATTATGCTCAGTTTGCAAATTAAGTAACTTGGGCACCATGAGAAAGGTAATTCAAGTTCTAAAGTGCCACTTTCCCCATGAAACAGGAACATGCTGAATGCTGTTCAGAAGTCTGACTTACTCCAGAGGGCTGAGTAGCAAGCACGGTGGAGAAACATCAGGGCAGGGAGTGTACACAGATTCCTGCACACCACTGCACAGTGGACATGTAGCCAGTACGCAAAGTGATAACCAGGAGGCACTGGGGCTTTTCTCCTTTCCTGAGTTGCAAACCTACGTGGAAGGATGACAGGAGCACTGACGCGCTCCTCCAGCAGAACCCTCCACACCGTGATCCTCACGTGACCATCATTACCACGGGGTTCACGAATCCAAGAGAGGGACCTGGGTCTAGGGGAGCAACTAAGCAATTAATAGTATACCCGCGAAAGTAAGTGTGACCCTGTTTTCCTACAAAACTGGAGTGAAGGCTTAGTGTCTGTAGCTCAGCGGGTAGGGAACCAGCCACATGCACCAAGGCTGGTGGGTTCGATGAACCCAGCCTGGGCCTGCCAAACAACAATGATAACTACAACAACAACAACAAAAAATAGCCGGGCATTGTGGCCTGTAGTCCCAGCCACTTGGGAGGCTGAGGTAAGAGAATCACTCAAGCCCAAGAGTTTGAGGTTGCTGTGAGCTGTGATGCCACAGTGCTCTACCGTGGGCAACACAGTGAGACTTTGTCTCAAAAACAAAAAAACCCGGAGTGAAATAGACTTAACCTTTAGATACCCCTAGAAAGAATTGAGTATCAGATTGGTAACTAACAACACACCAAGAACCTTTAGGAAGTCACAGAAGGTAGATTTAGAAAGAGCAGGCTTCCCATCTAAAGCACAGGACAAGACATAAGGAAAGCAATAGTTCACTTCTTACGCATCAACAAATGAAGAAATTAAGAAATAGTCTGACCCTGACAACCACAGGTTGCTGGTAAATGGAGTGAACCAATAAAAACAACCAAAAAAAGCCTTTCAAAAGGAATCACATGGTCATGGCAACACATGCTCAGGAAAGGCCAATTTTTCAGGATATCTCACAAAATAAAACCCTTTAAAAGCATGAAAAATGATGCTTTGCTTTTTAAAAGACAGGATAAGGAACACACTTTATGTTACTAATGAAATACTTGCCAGCATCACACTAGTAGTCAAGAGGCCAGCCCACCCTCTAGCGTGTACCACATGGCATCATGTTAGCGGAGATTTTAAAAGAACATTAATATCTCCTAATCTTGTAGGGAACAGCTTACCTTTCAAACTGCGACAATGTTAGCGTAGGATTTTTTCCTTACATCTTCATAATTTAATATCGTTTCATTGATGAACCAGTAAATTGTCAGCTCTATTCATTTATGTGACGTGAGCAAGGATCCAACCCAAAAAAGAAAAAAAAACAGTATGGTCAATTTTCTCGGCCGTTGCATTTAATAAAATCTCCTAAGCAATAGCCTTAAGCCCACATTAATAGCGATGACTTAGTATGCTCTGCCTTTAGAAGTCTTTGATTTTCCTATATATATACTCAGGGCTGTATTAACACTCAAACCTAGGAACAGTCCTCATTTCTTATTTTAAGTTTTCTTCCTTCTCAGCTTTATCAGATTTATTAATCTTCCACTCCTTTTTTATTTATAGTGAATGCTCTGGTTAGGGTTTCAAAGCATTTTCCATTATAACATCCATTTATAACTTTCAGAAAAAAATTTTTTTTCCCAAGACCAAGGGACTTTCTACTTACACTCATTTCCTATTAGTCTCAAAATATACACGTTTCTCCAAATAAGAGGGCTTGGCTGCTAAGCTCTCTCAGAAAAGACAAAGGGGACAGACAGGGAAGCTCAAGTTTTGTGACTGGGAAACCTTGAAGCTTGGGCTGTTATGGTGCCATTAAACACCCCACGGTGTGTTCTCACCAAACAGGCACTAATGCTATTTCAGGTACATGTCTATCAAAGGATGCTACTGAGTTGAACTTCATGAAAGTGCTGATATTCTACCAATTTTGATCTACAAAAACAGCAATTCTATGATTTAACTTAACGCTTCTCACATCTTTATCCTCATAGAAAACTGCCTGTTCAGAGCAACAAAGTGATCCTTTAGATATCCAGGGGAATTCTGTGCTGAACTTGCTGTCCACGGGAAGAGAAGAGAGATGAGAGGTTTGTAACCAACAGGCAATTGGGCCACCCCTATAAATTTGTTTGGTACACACCCTGGTGCCATTTAAGTAAAAGATGTGGGGAAACTAATTAGTTAGGTGGCGTTAGGCCATTTGCACCATGCCCCTTAGGGCTTGAATGTGGAAACTACAGACTTTGGGGACTGAGCACTTCAAAGAGATGCCTGCTGGTGATTAAAAGACTTGCAGAGGGACTTTAAATCTATTCATTAAATACCCCCTTCAAACCCAAAGCTTTCCCCCTTTGCTTTCAAGAATGAAGTTAAAAGTAAAATGCTTGGCAAATAAACAAGATTGAGGTTTCAATCCTACTTTCCCTCTTACCTCGACTTACTACAAACTGCAATTGGAATCCCACCTGGATTATTTGCTTTAATGCTGCAGATAAACTATTTGGGTTCCAGAAAATAATTTCTTGCAAAGTGTGAGAGCTGCAACCCAACTAAGACCAGACACCGGGGAGGTTTCTAGTGTAGGCTGGGATGTGGCAGGGTCTGTTGTAAAGACAGGGGAGTGTTTTACAGATAAAAATAGGCAGTGGGTTCCTGAGTGAGACAGGAGGTTAGATGACTCCAGCCTAAGTGTTCAAACCTATTTATTTTCTGGGATGGTGAACATGACGTCCTGCTTAAAAGCTCTTACAGTGTAAAACCTCTAAGTATAAATGTTAGGACAAAACTCAGGACAGAGGATAGATAAAAAGTTTGAGAAGACCTAATTTAGGTTCTACTTTTTTTTTTTTTTTTTTTTTAAGAAAGCTTAGAATGCAACAGGGACGCAAAAAGACTGAATCAACACAAAACCTTACGGTGCCGATTGTAACACTTACGTTGGTGTCCTGTTATGTTGCTAATAATGCTCATGACCAATGTGGCTATAGATTTAAAGTTAACATTGAAAATACATAATTTGTCAAACTTCATCTCTGAAATGGCGTCATCACCTTTCCATCCCACAGATACAACTTATCTCTGAGCAGAAACATTCAATTCAGGAGATTCAGAGTTTGTGGGTGGGGGAGATGAGACACGGCACGGGTATACAGGACGTGTTCCTGTCACTTCTGTGTTCTCCTCTTACCACCAGACGCAGTGTAGCCTGCCCAAGATTCATCCTGTTTTAAATGCCAACAACCAACCCAGGAGGAAGATTTTCTCATTCAATGCTATGGATAATTTACTGAAGAACAGAAAAGAAATACTGCCGTAAACTGTCTTTAGACTGTTGATTGAGAAGATTGTTGTGGGTAACCTAGAAAACTCACTATATTATTTATCTAATCTTTCCCCCTTGGCTGCAATATTCTGAATTCCAAACAACCAGTTTTAAAATGCGGACTGAGACACAACTGTTTTGTAAACTTGGAACTGCTTATATGGTACTTAACTAATTACTGAGATGGGACATACAAACTAACAACAAAAAACTTAATTCCAGGCCAGGCGTGGTGGCTCATGCCTGTAATCCCAGCACTATGGGAGGCCGAGACAGACAGATTGCTTAAGCTCAGAAGTTTAAGACCAGCCTGAGCAAGAGCAAGAGCAAGACCCCGTCTTCACTAAAAATAGAAGAATTAGCTAGGCATTGTGGCAGGTGCCTGTAGTCCCAGCTACTATGGAAGTCGAGGCAAGAAGACCATTTAAGCTGAAGAGTTTGAGGTTGCTGGGAGCTAGGAAGATGCCACATCACTCAACCCAGGGCAATTGAGTGAGATTCTGTCTCAAAAAACAAAGAAACAAACAAACAAAAAAACCCCCCATATTAAGGATTAAGACCTACTAGGTGCGCTGGCTGGGTTTTACTTTGCACAATTCTTAGGGCACCTTCTACATATATCACAACCTGTGTGTGCTGCTCACCCACGATTTAGTAGTGTGGGGTGGAAGAGGAAGCATCCAAGGTGCCACTTCCTATCCCAGAAAATATGTTTAAAGCAAATATAGATAACTAAATTACCAGTGTTCTTTTCCCACAAAGTCATTGACCCTAAGGCAACGGGAATGATCCCATCCCAACCACCGCTCTCTGCCATGAGGAGCAGCAGCCTCTGCCTTGTGGCAGGGACCTCCTTAGAAGGGGAATTACCTGTCTACTTTCAGATGGAAAAAGATCTGTGAATGGACATTCCAGTAAAAAGAGAAGCCATTTAGCACATAATATTCCTGAAACATGGTAGCATTACAGTGCAACCCAACCGTTAACACAGCTTTCCTTGGAGGAAAGCACATTTTGAATATCAAAACCTCAGGAGTACATCTTACTGGGAAGAGTTACCTGTAATCTACTTACATACAGGAAAAAAAAAAAAAAAAAAAAAGCCTGAGTGAATATACTCTCTGGAAAAGTAAACAGATAGCAGAAGTGGAGATTTCAAAAAGAGGAAACACAAATAGTACCTTTGATCTTCCTGAACATAACCTTAGTGGAGAGTCAATAAAAAATAAACAGAAGAAATTCCTCAGCTTCCTAAATTCCCTACCACATGTTGTTTGCGTGGGTCTAAATAGGTTTGATTATTTGAAGATCTTTCCTGAGATTTCAATAAAGGCAATCAGTAAAGATTATTCTGGGCAGATATAGAATATATGAGCAAGCTACTGGTTTCTGGAACAATATGGGGCAAAGATGACTTTGCCCTCCACCTTGCTCTACTAAGGGAGAAAATGTCACCATGGTTTCTACATGATGCATCCCTTGTAAAGTATGTCAAAGATTAGAAAACAGTTTCAGGAATGGACAAAAATCCATCCATTTAGATACACCTTCTTTAATGATGGATGAAACGTAAAGCTTTTCCCCCAGTTGAAATGAGATCAAGCATAGAATTCCAGAAGTAGATTTCCCAATATTGGACACTCCATAGTTAGTCTTCACAAATTCAGTAATTATTGCCACTTTCTGATATAGAAAGTTTTTCTGTGAGGACAGAATAATTTTAAAAATAAGTGATTTCTTCGTTAAGTTAGCCAACACCCTTGACTGTAAAACTTTGCTGATCTTTTTCCTTCCACTTTAACCTTACAAATGTGGAAAGTCAGAGAAGAAAAAGAAAGGGGAAGAAATAAAAGGAAAAGAAATGAGTGAAAGGCTAAGAGAAAAGAAAAAAGATGGAAAGAAACAGAAAAGTTTATAAAGAAGGAGAGAATGGCCTCCCTTCACTCACATTCAGAATACCGTTAATGAAGCCCAAATCAAATGGAATGGCTGCAACTTCTCCTTGGTTTATCTGCCCTGGAGGATGTAAGGAGCGACTGCAGGTGGAGACTTGGAGATGATCCCCTCCAAAGCCCGCATTTTTGCCAATGGGGAAGGGGTGGTCCTGGAAGGCAAAGGGACTTACAAAGTCATAACTAGAAACCACAGTCCCCACAGACCAGTCTGATATCCTACCAAACACAGCAGCCTGAAAGCCATAACGGTTTCTCCAAGTTTTAGACAACTGGTAAGGACACCAATAGTGAGGTATGGTGGAGATGCTCTCCTCTCTCTGGGAGCAAAACGCAGATCAGCTCGCAGTATTAGAACCTGCAGGAACAGCTGGAGCTGTGCAAGGGTACAGCTGACCCAGCTTCCAGGGTAATCTGACCCTCGGAGATAGCACACTGCAAGTTCAGGCACAAACTCCAAGGCCCATTTTTTTATAGTTCCAAAAAACCATCTCTGGTGGTGATCATGACATAACAGTTCTCGTAAGTAATTAACAGCACTCTGTTCCATCAGTCAGCTTATAATCAACAGCCACCTTTATCTTTAATAAAATAAACAGAATGATATGAAATAAACGAGAGAGCCAGTATTAGGCGAAGCCTAACCCAAACGCGAGCATCAGCTGCTCCCACTCAAGGATGCAAAGAAACAAATGCAGAAGGGAGATGTAGGTTTTGTTAAAAAAAAGAGTAGAGAGTGCTGAGGAGGGGAGTGTGGGGAGGAAGGAGGCATTTGCTCAATCAGTACCTATTTTCAGAATTTCCTTCAAGCTGGCTTGGACTGAGAGCCATCAATTATTAAACAGATGTAACATGATGCTTCCTTTGTTGAGGCAAATCTGCAAGCAGACCCCGAGAGAAAATAAAAAATGAATTAGGCAGAATTTATTAGTGTGCTTGAAGAAAAGAAAGATTTAGCTATTGAGACTGAGTCTGCTTTACAAATAGTTCAATTATGAATTCAAAAGTCCACAAACCCCCTCCTCTTACCTGTTTATTATTTTCTACAGTATATCACAGACAAAGAGGAATGAATCATTTCCTAAACTTCTTTTTTTTCAGATTTAACCTGCTGTACTGTCTTCATTTAAATGACCAATTCTCCAATCTGAAACGCTGTTTACCAAGTAGCATGTTAAGTGAAAGACTCAAGAAATCGCATCATTCACATTTTTCAATGATGTTAGACTTCAGACCTCATAAGGAACACCCAACAGTGCTCTCTGGCTGCTGTGGTTCAGTCCAGTGAATGAAATTCAATCAGTAGGCTTTGTACTTAGGACACTATGATTCTGATGGTTGTTCTGATCAAAACTGGTGTGCCAAGCCTCAGTTCTGTTTTTTGGCAGACCACAGTCAAGGAAAAATTCAACAGAGTAGGTTGGCATGTGGAAAAGTTAGTTTCAGAGGTGCTTACTTTTCACCATCATAAGAAAACATACACAAGGAAGAGCTGCTCTCCTAAAACAGATTATATACTAAGTGAATGAATTAATTTTTTGAGAAATCTCAGTACCTGAGTCTCGAGTCTGTCATTTTACCAGTTTAGTACTTTCTAAAAATAGCAATTGGCCTAAAATAAACCAATAGCTTACTAGACCCAAGAAGTTGCAGACTTAGTTCACTCTTAGGTTTTGATCTGTCTCCGCTTATGTTCCAAATAAATAGAACAGGAACCCAGACTTCGTGTTGACGTCATAACCTTCCCACTTAAAACAAAGCAATAGATACCTCATAGGAAACTCTAGAGTCTTTATAGTGAAGACCCAGACCACATCCTTAGTTCAAGAGGTATTATATTTTTAACACTTCTGAAAACAAACCCACACATAGCAAAACCAACTGGGCTCAATCAGTAGAATCAACATGGTTTAAATGTCCATACTACCCACAGTGGTTTACAGATTCAGTGCGATCTCCATAAAAATACCAATGTCATATTTCATAGATCTGGAAAAAAATAATTCTATGCTTGGTTTGGAACCAGAAAAGAGCCCAAATAGCCAAAGCAATCTCAAGTAAAAGGAACAAATCTGGAGACATCACATTTCCAGATTTCGAACCATACTACAAGGCTATTGTAACCAACGGGAACAATCTACCTACAACCAACTGATCCTTGACAAAGCAGACCACAGCATACGCTGGGGAGAAGAAGTCCAATTCAACAGTGCTGGAAATATTGGCTAGCCACATGCAGAAGAATGACATAGGAGCCTGACCTCTCACCACCTACAAAAATTAATTCCAGATAAAAGACTTAAATGTAAGCCATGAAACTATAAAAATTCTAGACGAAAATGTAAAGAACAAATCTTCTAGTTATCAGACCAGGCAAAGAATTTATGATTAAGACCCAAAAGGTAACTATAACAGCAACCAAAATAAGTAAACTGGACTTGATTAAGTTAAAAATTTCTGCATGACAAAGAAAATAGTCAGCCGATCAAGTAGACAGCCTACAACATAGGAGAAAATATTCATAAACTATATTACCTAATAAAGGGCTAATCTCCAGAATTCATGAAGGACTCAAACAAATTAGTAAGAAGAAAAAACAAACACCACCTTTAGAAAGTGGGCAAAGCACATGAACAGAAGTTTTTCAAAACAAACCATAAAAATAATGTTCAACATTACTAATCATTAGGTAAATGCAAATTAAAATCACAAGGAGACATCTGTTGGTTTTGATACCTAGTAATGTTGCTTTTGATTACCTAGTAATTAGTAATGTTGGTTTTGATACCTCAAAACCAGTGAACCCTGGCATGGATGCAGAGAGAAAATAAAACTTACACACTGTTGGTGGAACTGAAAATTAGTTCAACCTCTATGGAACATAGTAAGCAAATTTCTCAAAGAACTGAAAGTAGACTTAACACTCGATCCAGCAATCCCGCTCCTGGGTCTCTACCCAAAGGAAAAGAAATCATTTTATCAAAAAGACACTTGTACACAAATGTTTACTGTAACACAACTCACAATTGCAAAGATGTGGAATCAACCAAAGTGCCCATCAGTTCATAAACAGATTAACAAAATGTGGTATATGTATACCATGCAGTACCACTCAGCCATAAAAGGATGAATTAATGCCTGTACCTCAAAACCAATGAACCCTGGCATCAGTGCAGAGAGAAAATAAAACTTACACACTGTTGGTGGAACACAGTAAGGAAATTTCTCAATGAACTGAAAGTAGACTTACAATTCAATCCAGCAATCCCACTCCTGGGTCTCTACCCAATGTTCTTTTCCTTTGGGTCTCTACCCAATGTTCTTTTCCTTTGGGTAGAGACCTAGGAGTACAAATGTAACAAAAACATTTGTACCCCCATAATGTTTTGAAAAACTAATGGGGCTGAAGCACAGTGCATCACTTATCTTGGCCCCCCTGACCACCATGCTTTGACCTGGGTACACCATACCCTTGTCTACATGGATCAAACAGCATGGGAAAAGCAAGTGAAACTGATCTCTACATGGCCTGATTCATCAGACAACAAAAGCAGCAAGCAACGTTTCAGGAGGAGATATAGCCAACTAAGATCTCAGCACCCACTCGAATTTTAGCATTGCTGAAACACAGACCAGCTCATTTCACTTCTCCACGTCTCTTATGGGGAATGAGCCCACCATCCAACTCATTTCACAGACAAAAACAAAGGAACCAGCTCTGGCATCTCTTTTCTCTCATCGCTGTCATCCATTCCATCTTCAAGTCATTCCTTCTCCTTGGAAAACAGTTACAGGAACAATCACATGAAAGTACAAGAATAAAATATAAAGTTAACATACACATATTTCAGAATTAGCATCTGACTTCTTTGTACACTCCTTGGAAAGCTATTTTAGGAGCTTGATATTTTGCCCAAGAGTGACCCACAGGATTCAGTCCAGATGGGGAACCATGACTCACTGTGCCCTTAGCACTGTATTTTTTTCTGACTCAAAATTGTATACCCCGATCTGTTGTTGGTATGAATACATCATATTGATGGTTTTTTAGATGATAAAGAGATCCACTTTGATGTGAAATCTTTCCTTGGGTCAAATACTAAAGACAAATGCGTGCCCACTTCCTTCCCATAAATGGGCTGCCTCAGATGTGTTTTCTCAGAATTCATTATCATTAGCGAAATGATGCACGAGAGCTGGAGATGAACATCTCTCTCCAATCCACATTCAGTGACTTCACATCCATAGTCTGAAATCAGCCACAGTGTGGGTATTTACACCAAGGAAATCAGCAAACAAAACAGGAGGGGTCTCTCCCTCCCCCAGCTCCCAACCCAGACACCATTGAGAAGGGCTTCAGTCCCCTTACTTATTTCTTAGCAAACAAAAATCAGCATCTATCTTGTTTGTCTTTTCCTCTTACAGTGGAGACTAACCAGCAGTCCACCAAACTTGTTTCTTCCTGTTCCCTGGCACACAGCTAACCATATTTCCTACCACCCTTGCACTAACGCAGGGTCATGCAATTCTGCTTTCCTCCATGGGGAGGCAATAGACATGACAGGAGCCTCTCCATACTTGCTCCATAAATCCTTCCTATGTGTATATCCTATATTGTTTCCTTTTTTGAGATGATATAGGCAACCTTAGAGGCCACACATTGAGGTCAGAGATGAGCAAGATAGAAAGAGCTCCGCCCTCAGATCACCACCTCAAAGAGATCCACCCCAATTGGAAACATTCACTATGGACTTTATGTAAAGGAAAAATGAACTTTTATTATGTGTGAACCTTAAATGTTTAACGGTTTGTTTGCTTCACCGTCAGCCTTATCATGGCTAACTACTTTTTTCCCAACTACTTTCTTTCAGCCCATCAGCTATAACAAACCCAGGAATAAGGACTGGTCATGACTGGGAAGATAGAAGATAGAAAGATATGATATTGCTTTCTCTCCTAGAGCTTTTCATTTCCTTTGGAGGTTTTTAGTTCCATGTGCCTGGGCAATTCACATCAATAGTCACCAGCTAGAAAGCCGTGATATACTTGCGGTACAGGATGCAGCTTATTCTTTCCCTGCAGTGTTGTCACCTACATGAAACGTTCCAATTTGGAATCATTTTCCCGTCAGAAATATGCAAAGAATCCAATCCATATGTCCTATGATTTGTCAAGGAAATTAACTATAAAGACAGTATTGATATTATACAATTAAGATGATAGCTCTTAACATATTTCATTTCCCCCTGACCTATTTTCAGTCATTGTGAACAAAAAAGTATGAATTCATTATTTTCAAATAGCCCAGATTGCTTAATATATTCTAGAGACAGAAACGACACATTCCGCTAGGTGCACATGCACACACACACACACATTCAAACACACGTTTCTCTGCCTACCAAGGGCAATAATAATAATAATAAAGGTAAAGATAAGGAACATTCTAAGTTGTTAACAATGTATACTTGGTATAAGTAAAACATGTTTTTAGTCTATATGTTGTATGTTCTTTCTTCATTATAAGTACTATAATGAATGTGCTCCATTTATCGGAGGAAGGGTCAGCGGGAGAAAAGTAAGGAAATAAAAAAATCGTTTCAACCTTTCCAGATTATTTACTTTACAAAGCATCACATCCCCACCCCCAGCCCGTCTGCCCATAAACTTGTATAAGGAATCTATTTGGGGGTATTTGGGATCCCTGTGTTCTTAAACATTTAACAATCATAGCTCTGAAGCTTAATCACTCGGATGTGTTACAAAACCAGATGGTTCAAGTAGGTGTTTGTTTACAAGCTCTTTGCATAAGGTTTTTAGTTCCTTTTTAGACCAAAGCTGGGTATTTCAACATGAAATGAGACACCAAAGAATGAATGTAAAAACCACTGGATTTCATAGGTCCCTGGGCTTCCTGCCTCCACTCTGCCACTGTTCTGTGCACTTTTATAAGGATGTATTTAGGGCTCGAGAAACAATAACATAAGCTTGAAGGGCTTTGAATTCCTTATAGCTCTCAATGTACTTGCAGGGAGGCATCTACCACGGGCTCGGCACTGTTGTGGGCTCTGTCAGTGGATGAACTAGAAAAGAACACAGCACCCCGCCATCTCACTCAAGAACTTAGTATTTTCGGGTTTGTACTGGCTTCTTGCACTGGGCTGTTTTGACCAGCCACATCCACCTCCAGCTCCTCCCTTCTGGATGTAGATCAAAGGAGAGAGAGAACACTTTCCTGGTGACTCTCATTCTTTGTTTCCTGTACATTAACCACATAGTCACTGTCTGCAAACATGCAGAGGCTGCAGGTTTATTTACTGCAAAATAAATGAAATAATGTGAGAGGTTTCTTAAGGGAGAATGAAAGATTTCATCAAGGCACCAACTTTTATGGCTTTAAAAAGATGAGCATGTATTTCTTATTTTCCGGATGAGAAAATTACCCTTCTCCTAGCTCACTGTTCACTCTGTACTTAACCTTCTTTCGACTGAATGAAAGGCAGTGCTTGCTTATCTTCACTTTTAACACAAGATTAATAATGTTCAGCATAGTTAGCACACCTCCTAGTAACGTCCCAGACCATAAGCTATCTATCCTTTTGTGTTACCTAAACTGGTCTCTTTCCTGTCACCACCTAGTCACTTACCAAAATTACAATATTTGAGGTGAAAAAGGCAGCAAAGTACATGAATACCTTAACATGTCAGTGAGCTGTCTCTATCCAATAACAAATGAGCAAGAAATTATAAACTAACACAAAATGTGTTTGGTCATTATCATTTGGTGCATCTGAATCCTCTCTTTTATTTGTTTCAAGGAAAAAGACAACTGACCTTTTCATACTTTCTTTTGGATAACTTCAGCAAAACAGGGTTTCATCATGTGACTGTCATCGGGACAAGGAATGGGCTCAGATTGCCATTAATTCTCCAGAGAGCAACATGGTTTCTGGCACACAGCTGATGCTCCAGAATAGTATGTTGAAGGAATAAACAAATGAATTACTAGATATGACTGTTTTCTTCCAATTCTAATGAACTTAAAGCTTAATTTCTGTCACTAGTCTTCACACTGTAAAGTTGGGGACACCTAGATAAATGACCACGTTCATGATTTATGCAATTATTTTACCTCCTGTTCTGGAGGTAACATTAAAGAGTCTTCATTGTTTATAGCCTTCGATAAAGGATAATACACCCGCTGACATTCAAACAGACTTGAAATACTGTCTTGATTTTCAACAGAAGAAATCAAGCTTAGGCAATATACTTGTCTATGGCAATAGTGTCTGCTATATAGTAGTCAACCTTCAATTAAATTAATAACAACCAGCTTTGTAGCAAGGGGAAGATCTACCTTGAGTGTTGAACAGAAGCTCAATTCTTGATTTGCTACCCCTCCCTCTATTACTCCAGGTGATAATTATTCTATTTATGCCACAGACCATTTTACACTATTATCGAAAATAATGGCTCTTGTTAAGTAGATGGGAACTATAGTTTCACATGTTGAGGAAAGTACAGTCACTGCCTGCAAAATACAGAGCCTTATAAGAAAAAAACCAGGGTAAGTCGCAATCGTTCATTACTGTAGAAAGCAGAAAACTCTTGTAGAAATTCATATTGTTAGCCTTTTCCCAATTCTGAACACACACTTCTCTTAATCTTTTGTAATAAATGGAATTTCCACCTAATGAACGTCCATCTGTAGAACTTTCATAAGATGTTGACCATGAAATTTAGTTTAAAATTAGTGGTCAGATGAAATGAGAATACTTAAAACCAAGATGCAATATCCTCTACTCCCAACCCTCTACTAAACACGGGGTTAAACCTATGGAAGTCTTGGCACAGAGAACTCCTTCTCTGTAGAGCAAAGGAGAGTAGAAACATCAGTGGTAGCCATGAAATATCACGGGTACCCACTATTTATGTTTTCTATCCTGTCAGCAGGAGCATGTTCATTTAGCATCAGATGTAAGTTATTCAGGGACTTAGATGATGCAGCAAGTGTCAATACTGATGTTACTATTTATGGCCAAATAAACTATACTTCGAGCAATATCAGTAATGTTAGGCTTAGGTAGCACTCCTAGTATTAATGCCTTAATATAGATATATTGCTATAAGCATGGTTTACAGCATGGAACATAAACACAAATCCAGTGGTACTAATAAATCACTTTCTTGACTGCTTAAAAATGTACTGCCAAAATGGGCTTTATGCACGGCACAATGGAGCAGAAGGCAGTGATAATATATTTAAATTTTCCATTTTTAAGCTGTCACTCAAGAAACTTTCATACTTTTTTTAGCTTATTGATCTTACTGGCTTGTGATAAGACTTCAACTGCTTGCTTGGGCTGTTTTTAGCTTCTGCTTCTTATTAAAAGAGCTAAATCAGGAATCACAAAATGCTACTAATTTAGCATTTTTCAATAGAAACGAAAGCTAAAAACAGCACCAAAACATGTAACTCTCATGTTTTATCGCCCTAGAATTCCAGATTTAACTAGCACATAGCACAAATGACGGGTCTTAATGGAACTATGTATCACTGCATATACACACCAGAAAATAAACGCTTACATTAAACATACTAAAATAATTGTTATAGGCTGGGCACGGTGGCTCTCATGCCTGTAATCCTAACACTCTGGGAGGCTGAGGTGTGGATTGCTTAAGCTCATGGGTTCAAGACCAGCCGCAAAAAGCAAGACCCCATCTCTAATAACAATAGAAAAACTGAGGCAAGAAGATCACTTGAGCCCAAGTTGGAGGTTGCATCGAGCTATGATGCCATTCTACCCAGGATGACAGCTTGAGACTCTATCTCAAATATAAAAAACAAATAAATAAAAATAAAAGAAAGAAAAGAAATTCTTAAAATAATTATTATAGGTTTTTCATTCTTATGAAATATTCTTGAACAGGAATATACACACGAAGACATGTACACACATATCTATAAATATACACAAACACACATATACATATTATATATCCATATATGTGTATATGATAAAGGTTCTACACTTCTATTTTTCCCTCTTTTTCTTTAATTTGCCAAAGAACATACATCCTTAACTCTTTAATGTTTTGATCACTCCTTACCTTAAATATATGCATCAAAACAATCAAAATATCATCAGTGGAACAGTTGGGGTAATTGGCTCAGGATCACTCACGTTGGGCCGCGTCAACCTGTCTACAATCTGCATATGGATATGTATGTGGAAGTGTGCACACCCAGCCACACACGCACATTTCCATTTCTCCCTCGCATAAATATGGTGATGAATTGGCCGCTTAGAGCTTTTCTGACAGCCAGTGGAAATGGTAACTACAATGACCAGGGGATGTCCTAGTTCCTCCATGCAGAAAGGTATTCAGTGCACGTAATAATTATCCATCCATCTCGTTCACACTAAAGGCATGGCAATGCAATTTTAGCCTTATAATCAAGACCATATGACAAAAACCAAGGCCATTAGGGACCAATTTCGAGTATTCTCTGCAAGACAATGATTTTCCAACTGCACTTACATATGCTGAATAGTTACCTCTGCACTACCGCACCTGCTCTCATTTATGTAACCCCTCTGTTTTCCGAAGCCTTTCTTAGTAATGCAATAGAGCAAAGTTTCAAAGCCTCGCTGGCTATTTTTTTTTCTCTTCATTAATTTTTTTTCATTTCCCAAAGCATAGTGTGAAAATGCTGAGGGCAAAATTTCTGCTCATGCCAATGACCATATTTCACAGATTCGCTTTTCCTCTTTCTTCTTTTCCATTTTCTCTGCCTAGACACGTCATCCTCACTCTCGGCTTTCTTTTGAATGGAAGCCTGGTCCTTCCAGGCCCATAATTACTTCACATGTGCTTTTGACCTCACTACTCTGGGTTCAGTGACATAATAATGTTATCTCTGAAAGGACATGATGTCATCATAAATCACAGAGCTGAATAGCCAAAGGTTCTACCTAAGAAATAGAAAAAACATAAAAATTATTTTGAAATTGTATAAAATGTAGCTCATGTGTTCTTTCATGTCTTATGAAAAATCCTTAAAGAAATGAATGAATCTGTGTCCTTTGTAACAGATATAACTGTAAATACTAAAAGTAATAATGTGGTTCACAGTTAATAATTTACCGATTTGGAGGGCAACGGAAAAAAATCATCAGACTAGTAAGAAGGACAACATGAAAAACCTGTGCAAAATTAAAAATGACCCAGACACTACATTTTGCTACCATTATTTTAGATTATCTATAGACTGCATGCTCCCTCCTATTTTTCAGTTGTTAAAGGTGAAAGAATTATCCACCAACATCAATTAATTGTTGTCATGGTTCTTTAGTCAGGTATTATAATATCTCATTTTAGTCATGTATCATAATATCTCATTTTTTAATATATTTTCAAAATTATGAGGTAATGGACTTGTCAATATGGGATCCAACAGAATTTTCTTAATCATTGTACTGCATGGATATAAAAAATGCCGTAAGTATTAACTTCAGTATGTAAAAAAATTAAAATTTTGGTATAGCCACGAAAGAAGTATTAACTCTATTTAGTGGCTTAGGAAAGCTTTGGAAAACTATTCCACAAGAACTCCCTGTCCCTGCATTGGGACGGTCAAAACCAAGTTCAGTGTGCTTTCATTCTATGCCGTGGAAATACTGTCAGTGTTCCCACCTCTTGATGCTTAAAGATGATGAATCTTGGCCTCTTCCAGGGAAATAAGAACAGAATGCATTATATAATTTTCAATATAATGCACTCAAAAGCTCCTAATTACTTGATTTAGGCATGTGTAAATAAGAAGACCTTCTATAAAATGAGTCAAAGATCATACCTTAAGTGTTCCTCCAGTTGAACAATATTCTGATTACCTAATCAGATCCTAAATGTATATATAATGCATGCCCCAGAATATGAAAGCCATTACATAGAAAGGGGTACGGTTCATGTTAATATTTATGCTGTGTTTCCTCAATTAAGTTACTTGCCAGCTGACAGGCAGAGGAGGAAGTTGTGCCATCTCTGTAGTGATCCTGCCTCTGACTGTCACCTCACTGGTACTATTTGCATTGACAACAGCATAAGGAGTTAGGCTTTGTTCCTCCTTATTTTTAGTTGACACCTAATAATTGTACATATTTATGGGTTACGGAGTGATAGTTTGATACACACATATATGATATGTAATGATCAAATCAGGGAAATTAGCATATCCATCACTTCAAACATTTATAATTTCTTTGTGTTGACAACATTCAAAACCCTGCCTTTTGTAACAACAACTTAGTGCTAACTCTATTCATTCTGCTGTGCAATAGAACACAGAACATATGCCTCCCACCTAGCTGTAATTCTCTGTTAAACAACCTCTTGCATTCCTGTCACACTCACCCCTCCCAGCCTCTCATGGTCATAATTCTGCACCCTACTTCTATGAGCTAAACTTCTTTATCCCACACACACCAGTGAGACCGTTCAGTGATTATTTTTCTGTGCCTCACTTAATTCACTTCACATGTCCTCCAGATTCGTCCATTTTGCTTACAGAATTTCACGTTTTGTGGCTGAATAGTATTCTATTGTATATGCAGAGATTACCAAAAATGTATACACATTTTAAGAAAATAAACGGTATTAAAATTGTAATCCTCAAGTCATGTTTGACTCCTGCAATTACAAGAGACAGAAGATGAAATATACAAGATAACAAACGTTCACAGTATATATTGAGTGTTATAATTCTAATTTAAAATACGTATACATTGTCTTGGCACCATCTGTATATATCACGTTTTCTTTATCCATTCAACTGCAGGTGGACATGTAGGATGATTCCACATCTTGGCTATCGTGAATCGTGCTGCAGCACAGGGGTGCAGGGGTGTCTTCACCATGCTCATTTCCTTTCCTTAGAATAAATACCCAACAGTGGTTGCCGGGACACATAGTAGTTCTATTTGGGAGTTTGTTTTAGAAACCTCCATACTATTCTCCATAGTAGCCATACACTCCTACTAACAGTGTATCAGAGTTCCCTTTACTCCACAACCTCATCAACATTTGTTATTTATTTATTTATTTATTTTGCAGTTTTTTTGGCCGGGGCTGGGTTTGAACCCCCCACTTCCGGCATATGGGGCCAGCATCCTACTCTGTTGAGCCACAAGTGCCACCCAACATTTGTTATTTTTATCTTATTGATAATATCTACACTAACTGGGGGGAGATGATACCTCATTGTGGTTTGATTTCCACTTCTCTGATGGTTACTGTTGATGAGCATTTCTTCATGTACTTCCTGGCTATTTGTATGTCTTCTTTTGAGAAACGTCTATTCAGATCCCTTGACCATTTTTAAAATCAGATTATTTACTGTTACGTTGTTGGAGTTTCTCATGAATTCTGGATATTAGTTCCCTGTTGGATAGTTTAAAAATATTTTCTCCCATTCTACAGGTTGTCTCACTCTGTTGACTGTTTCCTGTTCTGTGCAGAAGCTTTTTAGTTTAATGTAGTCTTATTTGTCTACTTTTGTTTTTATTGCCTGTGCTTTTGTAGTTTTATCCATAAAATCTTTGCTTAGACCGATGTCCTCAAGCATTTTCCCTGTGGTTTCCTCTAAACGTTTTATAGTGTCGGGACTTACATTTGAGTCTTTAATTGATTTTCAGTTCATTTTTGTATGTGATGAGAGAAAGGGTCTAGTGTGATCCTTCTGCATATAGGTACTAAGTTTCCTCAAGATAATTTATAAAGAGGATGTCCTTTCCCAATGTTCTTGGCACCTCTATGGAAAATCATTTGGGTATAAGTGCATGGATTTAATTTCGTGTACTCTGTTCCGTTCCACGGTCTATCTATGTATCTTTTTGCTTTATAGTATATTTTAAAGTCAGGTAATGTGATGCTTCCAGCTTTGTTCTATTTGCTCAGTATTTCTTTGGCTGTTTATGATCTTTTTTTAAATTTCAAATAATGGAGTTGTTCTTTACTTAAATTTTAATCTGTGAAAATGCCTTCAGAAAAGATTGCCCTGTGGTGCTGCACTGGAAATAAAGTCACTGTATAAAAAGGAGCTAGCCTGTCATATGCCTGGCAGTGCAGTTACATACAGAGAAATGGCCAAGTCTTTCAGGAAAAAGAAAAATCATAAAATTTTGAAAGCTAAGAGAGGTTGGTGGGAACAATTTTTGTGTTATTCGGGTATCAATATTTATCTGTCAAAAGCTTTCAGTCAGGTAAAAACAAAATCAAAAGTTTAACCAAATGGAAAAACAAAAAAAGTCAACAGAAAGTAGATGAAACTCCAGTATTCTGCAGCAGTCTTAAAATTATACTCTCAATCCTAAAGGTGATAAAGCATTCAAGGTCATAAGGCAGATTATGAAAAGCGCCATATCACTGCAATGTTAAAAGAATTCACCAATGGGCAAAAGTGATTCTAAAGAATCTAAATGTGGAAAAGCCTTGGTTAGATTCTTATACTGAGAGAGGAGACCCAGGAAGGGTGAGGTCTAGGAGAACAGGCCTTCTCAAGGAGACCACAAGGATACACCTGCAGGATCCTCCCCATGGTGACTCAGCTCTTGGGAATTTGTCGACTTAATTTCTGGAACTTGGAAATTTCCACTTCTGTGAAATCTTGTAGTTCTGTGGAGGATGGAATAGCATCTCTCATTTGAGTCAAACTGGCCAATGAAAAAAGTGCCTAGGGGTTAGAACTTTTTGACTGGAGATAAAAAGGGAAAGACCAAGCCAGTTGGGGAGCACAGCCATTTGGAATTCTTCTACGCTGTAAGCTCCCAGCCGGAGAATAAACCCCTTCCTTTTATAAACATGGTATTTGGGTGCTCTTTCTCTCTGTTAGGCCTCATCTTCCTGCAACAATACTTCTTCACTGAAATTTGAGGATATGGTTTTCTTTTTGCTTTCTTCCTCATTCATTGCTTCTTCTGTCTTCTCTGTTATTTGTTCCTCATCTTCCCATATTCTGACTGTTAAAGAAGCTAAGTCCTTGGACCTCTTCTTTTACCTTTCTACACCCCCTACCTACTTGTTCACCACTAGTCTCCACAGTTTTGAATACCATATCAGCAGTTGCTGTACATTGACCACCCAACGGACTGTAACAAACCTGTCACCAGCCTGCTGTACTTGTATGTACATGTGCATGTTTGAGCTGAAGGAGGTAAGCAGTGTAGACAGGTGGTCAACTATGGGGTTCTACTGTATACACAGAAAGATCCCAAATTCATAACTTTAGCCAAGATGTGTCCTTTGAACTCCAGACTCATTTACCCATCTGCTTACTCAGCACCCTCATTTGGATGTTCTAATATGCATCTCAAAATTAACATTTCCAAAGCTAATCCTGATTACTTTCACCCTTTACTCAAATCTATTCTTCCCTAATACTTTACATTCTCTGGTTATATAGACCAAAAACTTGAGAGATATCCATTTCTCCTTCTTTTTCTAATCACCACTCCCGTAATCAATTTGGCTCTTCCTTCCAACTATATCAAGAGATGACAGTTTTCACCCTCCAGCCTGACTAGTCTGGTCCACCTACCATCACCCTTTCCAGACCTTGCAATGGCATCCCAAGTGCTTTTCCTGTTTCCACTCCTGCCTGCCCTCTTTGGGGAATCCAGAATATTTGTTTTCTTTGCTGCAAATCTTAAGTATAAAGTCACTAGCTATTAATTAATTAATAATTTCCTAGAGTAAAATCTACAGATTTTTAAGAGTAAAATTCGATACGTTTTAACAAGTGTGTACATTCTTAAAACCATCTCAACCAGTTAAAATATATTCCTATCACCTGGAGAATTTCCCTTATGAGCCCATTCAGTCAGTCACTGCCTAAAGGAAAGCAGTGTTCTGATTCCTATTATCAAAGCTTAGTTTTGCCTGTTTCAGAATGAATGGGATTATAGAGTATGATCCCTTTTGGGGGTGACTGGTTTCCTTTTGCACAGCATAAGGACTATGAAATTCATTCATGGTATTAGTAGTTCCTACCAATTTATTGATGAGTAGTTCTCCCTCAAATAAATATACTGTAATTAGTTCACTGTTGATGAACATTTAGGGTCATTTCGCAACTTATCGCTATTATGGTAAAGATGCTAGGAATAGTCTGTACAAGACTTTTTTGTGAACCTATGCTTTTGTTGTTCTTGGGTAAGTAACTGAGAGTGGAATTTCTGGGTTATAGGTTAAAAAATCTTAAATTTCATAAAAACTTCCCATTTTCCAAAGTGTTCTGCTATTGTACATACTAACTAGCAATGGATAAAAATTCAGACTGTCCTAGACACCGTTAGTTATTATTTGCCTTAATTTTAGCCATGGCTTTAATTCACCATATGTGTACATTTAATATGAATCACATATAGAATATTTGAGAGTGAAGTCTAGAGGGGCAAGGAGAATCAGATACCTGGAGGCTCAGGCCCAGCCCCACCCAGGTCCCTATTGCTTACTGGTGTGGGGCAGCAGTAGAGGGAGCTGCAATGCCAGCTGATTCTGCCACAGCCCTTCCCTAGGAGGAACCTGGAGCAAGAGGCCAGGATGCCATCATGGGCACCTCACAGGCCTGCCATGGCTGTGTGCCCAACCTTTCCCTGGTGCTCCAGGACTGCCAGTCTCCCGTGGCAGGTGAGCCCACCTCCGGCCCCTGCACTCCCCTTTCCCTTTGCTGTTAATTCAGCTGTTAATTCAGCTGTTCCCTACGCTTCTTTCCTCTGTGCCAGGAGCCAAGCCTCAGGGCCCTGAGAGGCAAAACGATACCCTATGGCTCAGCGGAGGCCCCAGGGGACGAAGGAGCTTACCTTCACCACGCCTCACACCTCCAGCACTACCACTGCACACATGGTGGGCCTGACACAACCAAGAGGTCCCTGGCCACCCCCTTGGCCCTCATTGCCTTCACCGCCTGGTGCAGCCCGAAACCCCCCCAAGGGCCTTTGACTTACTGAAAAGCATCTGGCTGGTAGCCACACCACCCTCTCTCTGGCCCTGGGGGGCTTGCCCACCTCAGCCCCTGCCTCATCCACCACCACCCTATTGCCTCGAACCTCTGCCCTGGACTGGAGCCCAGCCCCCCTGCTCTACTTCCCAGCCTGTCCTGGGTGGTAGCCTAGAGCAGTCGGAAGCCTGGTCCTTTCCACCCAGGAGATTGTACTGAGGGCCTAAGTGAGGGCTGGGGGCAGGTATCTTTTACTCCCAGTCACCTCTATAAAGTACCTTCCTCATGGTCCTCTTGAAAAAAAAAAGAAAAAAAAAAAAAAAAAAGAGTAAAGTCTATAACATAAAGAAAACCTAACAATCCTGCTTCCTTACATATGCTTTTATAAGAGTGTCATAATGTACATATTTTTATGGAACTTAAATTTTCTTTTGGTAACAGTTAAAATACGTACCATGTATGCAGGTTATGAAACATACTAATGAAATGAACCCTTATGAAACTACCATCCAGCTGAGTCCTGATCACTGCCACCCTGTTAAGGCCATCTTTGGCTCCTTCCTCAGTCACATTCATTTCCATTCTTCTCCAGAAGTAAACACCATCTTGAATTGTGTGTACATCATTCCTTCATTTTTTTCCCCAGAAATGTCACTATTTGAGTGTGTCCTTAAATAATACATTGTTTAGTTTATTTCTATAGGATCTTCAAGATAGTATCATACTGTATATAATTTTCTGGTTGGTCTTTGTTATCTCATTAAATATTATGCTTCTATGATTCATCCATGTTGATGGACATAACAGGGTTTGTTAATTTCACTGCTCTACCACAGGAGCACACCGAATATATTTGTCCATCCTTCTGCTGAATTCTTCTCTCAGACATACAATATAATATTTACAGAAGGACAGACAAAAATGATCAACAGGATCAAATAGACAGCTTGGAAAAAAAATCTCAGCAGATCATAACTTGAAATCTAAACAAAGTAATTTGCAGATATGGAGAGAAAGGATGAAAAAACTCTGCAGTAAATTGTGCTGAGTTAATTGATTAACCTTAAACTCTACCTTATGTTACACACAACAACAAATTCCAGCTGGACCAAAGGCTGTGAAAAAGCAAGCCTCTAAAACTTTCAAGAAGACAATATAAAAAGAAATCTTCATGATTGCTCTGTCAGCAAAAAAAAAAAATTATTTTTGCCAACAAAAAATGCCAACCATGAAGAAAAAGGCTGATAAATTCTAAGTAAAAGATAAAATTCTTTCCATCAAAAAATACCATCAAGAACATAAAAGCCACAAACTCTTAGAAGATATTTACACATATCATCTATCTCTAATTAAGGATTTCTTTATTAAGTACAATCTTATCTTCCCTGAAATAGTCAACTTGAGTGTCTTAATATTGTTTCTTTCTCCATTTCTTCCCAGAGCTTGAAAGAGTTAAGATTCATTACACTGTTGATTAATATACGTTTATTTTAGGCTGTTTTCTGTTGCAGCATATGTAAAATTTCACTTTGCTTTAAACAAAGGCTACCAACTATAGGTGGCATTGTTGTAACATATATCATGTTCTCAATTACCTGTATGACAGCAAAGACTAATACTAGTAAAATGTCATTTGAGTTTCTACTTCAATCGGACGAGAAGGTCATTGACACTTTAGTAATTGCTACCGAAAACTATTTGGCTAAAAGAGAAAAACACACATATATACACACAAATTAAATGTTTGCCACAGATTGTTCATTTTAAAGGAATTACCTAGTCTGATTCTTGTTATAAGATCATTATTGCAATTATTTTACCTAAGAAGAAATATTTTTGAGACCCAATCACTGTCACCCTGGGTAGAGTGCCCTGACATCATAGCTCACAGAAACCTCAAATTCTTGAGCTCAAGAGATCCTCCTGCCTCAGCCTCCTGCATAGCCGGGACTACAGGTGCTAGCTAGCTACACGCCTGGCTAATTTTTTTAATTTTTAGTCAAGATAGGGTCTTGCTTTTGCTCAAGGCTGGTCTTGAACTCCTGCGCTCAATCAATGCAACTGTCTCAGCCTTCCAGAGTGCTAGGATTACAGGTGTGAGCCACCTCATCCAGCCTGAAATTTTTCAATAATTGCTAGCCAATAGTCAAACTTGACACAATTTATACAACCCAAACAAAAAAGAGCTGTTGGTGCTCTCTTCTCCTTTTTTTCCTAACTGCAAATATAAATTCTAAATTTTAGGTTTTGTTTTGAAAACAAATACAAAGAAGTGACAAAAACTACACAGAGGAAGAAAGTGTCTGGGAGAATCTGAGAGCTGCCCCCTACTACAGATCCTCAGTGTACGGCCCTGGCGCTGGGCAGGCACCGTGATGCTGGTGAGCTGGTTATTTTCTCCCATCTAGAGACTGTTGGTGAAGTCTTCGAGTTTGTCTGCTGTCCTCTCTGTCTTCATTCCAAGAAGACAGGGTTTAGTGTAGCTAAGTGCCTAAAATTCCCTTGCCTATGAATGTTTAAGTGTGTTCCCACTTGAAAGCAGGGCAGAGACCAGAGTGTGACGAACATCTCAGACTACAGATTTAATCTGCAAAGTCCTGCAACTGTGTCTCCTCCATTAGACGGTAGGTTCTCACCAATAAGGAACTTTTTCCTTTTTTTCTTTGCAAAATTATACAAATCACTATTAGTCTAACAAATACTAAAAATGAAAGCTAGCACAACATCAGATTGTGTGAAACGAAGTACATTTTCTTGGAACCATTGAAATTCAGTCATTTTAAACCTTTCTAAAAAGACACAGTATTTCAGGGCTGCATGATTAATATTGCAGATGGAAAACTTAGAGCTCAGGAATGAACAGTGAGAATGAATACAGGTGTGGAAAACAGCAACCTAGAAAATACGTACATTAATATGAAAAGATGGTGATAAGCTAAAGGAAAAAGCAGGTCGGCGATCACTCTCTGCATACAGATGGTATCTTCTCATACTGTGAAAACTACTTCGGGCTTAAAACCCAAACACCTGGGTTTGAGACCCATCTGTGTCATGTACAAAGCTAGTGACTCTGAATACGTTTTATAATTTCTCTTGGCTGTTTTGTGAAAGGAGAGAGAATAATATTCCCCTCACTGAGTTGTTCCAAGATGTAATGAGGCGATGTACTTAGAACACTTTGTAAACTGTAAGGCACTCCATAAGTGGATTTACCTGCTTAAAGAATGATTATCAAGAGGTAAGAACAAAAGAAATGGGCTTATTAAATTACACCACAAGGTATTCATACGAGGCAGCAGGATGGGCACACTGGCTATGATGCCGATTACCTGGGAAGTGACAGTGTTACTTTCTGTTCTTATAAACCAAGGTTACATAAGAGAATTAAAGCAGTCTGGCCTGGAAGTGAGAAACAGAGTGTGTGACACTCTGGTGCCGCCGGGAGAAACTTTATTAAGTTGATGAACTTTATTAACTTTGGCCCAAAGTTAGTAAAATTCATCAGCCATCTCAGCTGTCCAAAGATAGCTTGAAACCACGTTTCTTGAGGTCCTAGGGAATCCAACAGCATCAACTTTTATAACTGTAAAGCCTCTCTGCAGGCTCTCTCTCGTCAATGTTGAATGAAGACCTGTCTACCCCCTCCGTTATTCCCAAAGGAAGCTTTTTTAAATGAGCCACCAACCTATAAAAGTAATTTGATGACAATTTGCCAAACACTAAGCTCCACAGAGCTGTCCTTAGGGAAACCCAGAGAGGAGGAAAATCACTCTGTGCTCCCTGATCCTCCCCCCAGGGACATCAGGGAGCCACTCTGCCAGAGCTCTGTGACAAGTGCTGGGAAGACAGAGGGAACGCCACAGCACACACAGTCCGTGTGCAGAGTCTCAGTCAGTGGGAGAGTCAGACATTCTTCAAAGCCACACTAAGTCAAGTAAGTGATCCCAAAATATACAATGAAAGGATCTGAATGACAGAGAGAAGCCAGGGTAGGGTCGCATAAGGAGGGGAAGGTGGAGCAGACATCCAGGAAAGGGTAGGGATTAACCAGGCAATGACAGAACTTGGAGATTTCTCAGCAGAGAGAACAGCTTAGAGGTCTTGTGACAAAAAGGAACACAGGGAGTCCAAGGGCCTAAAAGAAGCCCACGTGACAGGTGTGCAGGGCGGAGAAACTGGGTGAGATGAGGTGGGACTGGAGGAGCAGGCCAGGCTCACTGGAACTTTGGGGCCATGCCTAGGATTCCGCTTGTTATTCTCAGAGTAAAGGGAAGTCCTTGGCACAATGTAGGTGAAGAGGAAAGTAAATCACAGGACACACCTAAGGTTGGCATGTGGACGGGATAAAGGACAGCTGTAACTGCATTGCAAGGAAATGAACAGCAGATCACGGGATGCATTCTGAATTCACAAGTGTGCTCCAGCAACATGACCCCCCCCCCCCCACCAAAGGGTAGGAAGGAGCTGATCATCTCAATTTCCCTACCTTCAGGCAACTCCACTGAAGCCGATGATGGGCCACCGGGAGCACTTCCTAAAGTGGGATGTGTGTACAGAGGGGCAAGGGTGGCGGTTGACACGGAATGTGAATCTCTATACGTCTACCTAACCCTAGATGACAGTGTCATCCAAACTTTCTCTTTCTCGACTTGGCACCTGTAGCTCAGCAGCTAAGGGCGCCAGCCACATACACCAGAGCTGGCGGGTTCGAACCCAGCCCGGACCTGCCAAACAACAATGACTTTGCAACCAAAAAATAGCCAGGCATTGTGGCGGCATCTGTAGTCCCAGCTACTTGGGAGGCTGAGGCAAGAGAGTCGCTTAAGCCTAAGAGTTGGAGGTTACTGTGAGCTGTGATTTCAAAGCACTCTACCGAGGGCCACAAAGTGAGACTCTGTCTCAAAAAAAAAAAAAAAACCCAAAAACTTCCTCTTTCTTTCTAGTCTACATAATGGTTCTCTATGTTGAAAATGCTCTATTAGTAATTCTGTATTTATAAAAGGAGAGAGGAGATTAAAAAAAAAAAAAACCTCTGGCAGGGAAATAATAACAAAATGTACGATCCACAGAGGTGGTGGGAAGATATAACGTTATTTTACATATTTGATATAGAGCCTAAATTAAGCCATAGAAAAGAGGCCATGAATCTTCACAGCCTCATTATCAAGCCTCCCTAAACCTCAAATACAGAAAAATACATTTCATAAACAAGGACCCAATAGGATTTTAATAGTTCAATAAATTTCACAGACATTTGCACTAATCACATTTCATTACATTTTTTAAAAGAAATTCCATTTGATGGATAGTCAGATTTTGAAACAGGGTAAAAAATCTCTTTGAGGGAGTTAGTGTTTGACTAACCATAAAAATGTAAGTCAAAGGTATTATGGACAAGTCAAATATTAGACAAGTCAAATATTTTGCAACAAAAAAGTTACACATATGCCTTTTTTGTTTTCCTACTCCTCCACTTCATTGTGTCAAGAGTCAATCTTCTAAAGTCCCCCAGGACACTTTTTTTTGCCTCCAAAGCATCCTGACCCAAACAGCAGGAAATTCAGATTTCAATTTGAGTTGTCAACCCTAAGGTCTTCTACAATCCTAGATGCCTTTCAGCAGCTCCGTTTTTTCAATACGTAGATAAATTTTCTAAGGCAAGTTCCCATCTATTCATTGCTGATTTGGTTGAAGACCCTAGTTTGAACGCCATTACCACAATAACACCCAGAGAGATACATTTATCCAGCACCACCTTCAAACAAGGCCAAGAGGGGCCGTGCACTTCAGCAGACCCTCCTGTGGCTGCGCTCTCCTCCATGACAGGACAAGTCTGAAGGGTTAGGACCCTCTAAGTACCTGGAACCCTGGAATTCCTTATCCAAAGAATCCGAGGCTTACTTCAGGCCTCAATCTATCTTCCCAGCGGATATGTGGGCCACACTTGAAGTAAAAAGGATCATAATGGTGTATTTGTCTATGTAGAATACAACATATTTTATTTAACGATTTGTTAGCTTGATTTGCAGCTTATAAACAGGTATCTAGGTCTCTTTTGTATTCTTCCCCTAGTCTGAAAATGTTAGGGACATTCTGCATTTATTTCCATCAAAGTGACCTATCCCATTTCCATAAAAAATCTGATTTTAAAGGAAGAAGTGGGCTGGAGCATGAAGTCTCGCCTGAAGATTATTTGCATCCATTCATTTTGCTTCTAATGATGCACCAGGTATCTGCTACTGTGAGCAAGGTAAGGATTCGTCCTGCAATGGTGCAGACAGGTGAGTGGAGGGTGGTGGCCAGTTAAATGCACTATTCCTAAACCCTTGAGCTCCACCTCTAATTATGAGTGGTCATCTGTAAAGAGAAACCAGGAAAACAAATCAGGACAGTAAGGCCAGGCATGGTGGCTCACCCTGGTAATCCCTGGGAGGCCGAGGCAGGAAGATTGCTTGAACTCAAGTGTTCCAGACCAGCCTGAGTAAGAAGAGTAAAGTCCTATCTCTACTAAAAACAGAAAAACTAGCCAGGCATCATGGTGGGTGCCTGTGGTCCCAGCTACTCGGGAGGTTAAGGCAGGAGGATGGCTTGACCTGAGGAATTTGAGGTTGCTGTGAGTTAGGCAAACACCATGGCACTTTAACCTGGCTAACAGTGTGAGACTCTGCCTCAATTAAAAAAAGAAAAAAGATTAGGACAGTAGAAACCTGCCTCTTCCATGAGGAAGATAGATGCTTTCAGTGGATACAGGCTCACCTGTCAGGAACTGAGACACATAGCCGAGGCCAGCACGCCCTTCCCTCCACCCTCAGCCTCCCTCATGGGGTTCAACTTTCTGGCTCTAGTTGCCTCACGGCAGCATCTTCTTGATGGCCCAGGGAACCTCAGTCTACTTCTGTCGAGCAAAATCAGTCCAAGTTTCTGCCTCTGCCTCCAAAATTCTGTGTTACAAATTCCACTGTAAAAATGGCCTTCCCGCTGCCAAAACCTAGCCACTCTACACAGGACAGTTGCTTTTATAAGCAATAAAAATATGCACATGCAAAAGCAAAAAGGATGGAATCCTAAACTGTTCAGTTTGCCATATCTCTTCCTGGCTGGCCCTTCCTGGCATCTCAGGCTACAACTCTCAGCACTGAAGCCTTAGGCACACGCCCATTTAAGCCGGACTCCTTGAATTTTCTTGACCAAGACTTACATTTGGGTTTGCATTTAACTGCACTTACATTTGGGTTTGCTTTCTACTCTTTTAAAAATATAAACTTTATTTTTTTCAGAATAGTTCTGGTGTCATAGCACAATTGAGAGGAAGGTGCAGAGACTTTTTATATCATCCTTATCTACCCTCTGCATACACAGCCTCCCCCACTATCAATATCCCCCACCAAAGTCACCTGTTTGTTACAACTGATGAACTTCCCTCTGACACATCACCATCTCTCCAAGTCCATAGTTTGCATCAAGATTCATCTTGAGAGGAAAACCCCCCAGGCAATTGAAGCAGCTTCAAAAATACATTACTGGGACTTGATCAAATTAAGGAGCTTTTGCACAGCCAATAACATAGTAAGTAAAGCAAGCAGACAGACCTCAGAATGGGAGAAGATATTTGAAGGATATATCTCTTACAAAGGTTTAATAAACAGAATCCACAGAGTACTCAAACGCATTAGATAGAAAAAAACAAGGGATCCCATCGAAGTCTGGGCAAGAGACTTGAAGAGAA
>CAUYPK010014771.1:0-10847 GCA_963574355.1 Loris lydekkerianus
GTTCTTTATTTAAAGGCCACCCCTTTCCATCCCTCTGGGTTGGTCACCAGCACCTTCTTTAGCTCATTTGGTGAGGTCATGTCTCCTGGCTGTTCTTGATGCTTGTGGATATTCATCGATGTCTGGGCAGTGAAGAGTTAGATTTTTATTTTAGTCTTTAAAGTCTGAGCTTGTTTGAATTCATCCTTTTTTGTGAAGGCTTTCCACATTCTCAAATGCGATTGAGTGTTGCGGTCCAAGTCTCTGGTCACTGCTTGTTTATCAGCACTGCCGGTGCCCCAAGTCCAGTAATACTGTGATGCTTACAGATTTCTGGTGGACTACCTTGGTAAGAGACAAGAGAATTCCCTGGATTACCAGGCACAGTCTCTCACTCTCTATGCTGGGCTGCTAGAATTGGGGAAGGAGTGACATGGGTACTCCCGGCATGGCTACCAGTACCTAGTCACACCTGAAACCAGCCTAATCTTACCCAAAGCCAGTGATGGCTTTTTTTTCTGGCTACCTCTGATGTTTATTTTTTGCAGTTTTTGTCCAGGGCTGGGTTTGAACCCGCCACCTCCAGTACATGCAGCCAGTGCCCTACTCCTTTGAGCCACAGGTGCCGCATCTGATGTTTATTCAGAGTTTATTCATCTGACGTAGCAGATGATGAATCCAACCAGGGCTACCCTTCAAGGGAGCATGTTTCCTAGTGGCCCAGAGAGGTTCAGAAATGCCTTCCAGGAACTCAGGCCTAGACTCAAGGACCTCAAAAGTCTGCTTGGTAGTTATTTTCCTGTGGCTGAGATGGTACCGGAGTAACCAAAGTTCTTTTATCTTTTCACTTTCCCTCCCTTAAGTAGAAGGGAGGGCCGCTTTGCCTGTGATTGGGGAAGGGGTGACACAGGCGCTGGCCGGTTAGCTGCGGGTGTCTCACAGGTCACATGCACCTCAGTCCATTGGCTCCAAGCCAGCAGATTCACAGGAATTGCCCAAGGACTGCAACCCGTATGGCCTAAATGCCTTACACATTTAGTCTAGGGACCAGACTGGTCTTTACTGGTGGTGGGGCTAGTGAGAACTCAGGCTTCGGGGCAGAGAATTTTCCTCTAGCTGGGCTGGTCTAAATTCTCTTTCCATGGGCAGTAACACAATTCTGCCCTGTGCTTTCTTTCCCTGTGCCAGAGTGGCCATGAGTTTCAACACAAAGCCGTGTAATGACTTCACTTCCCCTCCCCACGGCACACAGCTTCTCTCTCCCCAGTGCACTAGCACAGCATGTCCGGGGATGAGGGAGGGGTGGCACAGGTGGTTCAAGACTGTCCGTTCTGCTCTCTTCTGTGCTTCTTTCCTCGATGTCAGTTAAAACCAGGTAGTATGATCATTTACTTGATTTGGGATTCTTCCAAAGATGCTTGGTTGTGTGGGCACTTGTTAAACGAGGTGTTCATGCAGAGGGACAAGCTCTGGAGCTTTCTCTTCAGCTATCTTGCTGTGCCTCCTAAAAGTTTATTTTGTAGGGTGGTTCTTTTCTTAAATGATATGAGTATATTTTATAAGAACCAAAAAGTAATTGTCCATAGAGGGATACAAAGAACTAGAATTTATTTTCAGCCTATTGCATAGGTATTCCTTTACTGACTTACCTTATTAAATCCTTACGCTAATCCTTCAAAGTGACTATTGTAATCCACATTTAACTATAAAGAAAATGTTTATAGGTGTTAAAAGTAACTTGTCTAAGTTCACAAATTTGATAAAGTGTTGAGCCAAGATTGGAGTATAGTCTGTTTGATTTTCATGCCTCTTTAATGATAAACACTTATGGTTTTACGTTCATAATCACCTTATGGCTATTTAGTACTCTCTCATGACCAGATCATCAGATGGATGAGATGAGAAGTTTAACTTGAAAGTTATTCTATTGTATTTACACTTTACCATTTATGAGAGATGTAAAGGTACATTATAGAGGCTCATAGGTATACTAGTTTACCTATATATTTGTCCTAAATTGTGTTAATTTCACTACATACTAACTTGAATGCTTTGTTCCTTTTAAGGGAAGTTCACAGTCTTAATTTTCATGTAAATCACCTTGCCTTTTCCTTCTGAGTCGCTAGATGGCAGCTCTGTATCTCTGTTAATTATCACAGCAGAGGGAAACCAGAAGCTTTCAGCTAGTTTGCTCTGTTTGCAGGATGAACAAAAGAGGTTTTCTGGTCCCTCCAGTGCTGCCTGTGTTATTCTGTGGTCACAATGGGAGATCCCCCAACTGCTTAGCCAGAGGCAGGCAGCAGTGCTGGAAAGCGTCCTCTTAAGTTTTTCTTCAGATGTGAGTTCAGGCACCTGTTCTCTCAATCTCAGTGCAGTGAAGTTTATTTAATGAGTTTTGACTTTTACTTTCTCCTTGTAGTTAATAATTCTAAGATCTCAATATCCCTAGAAAAAACATATAACTCATAAAGGCTGTTCTCAGCTCAGAGGAGTCAAAGGCTGGTGTTGCTAGAGAGTCTAATGCTTAAGGTAAAGACAGCTGGCAATCCTACGAAAAGAAAGGGCCATAGCTACTCCTTGAATGCTTTCATTGATGACCCTATGGAATTAGAAGTTTTGAAAACAAAACTACATTTTTTAGATCTCACTAATTGATTATTTTAATTTCAAATGAAAATCTGCAATATCTAAAAATTATGTTGTAAAACTGAAATGGGATTGTTTTGATTCTTTTTTTTTTTATTTTTTGGCATTTGAAATACTAACCTGTAAATCCTTTTATCTGCTATACTATATTTAGAGCTCAATACTAATTATTTTAATTAAAAACACTTGTCTGTAAATTAAGGCTTGGTTTATGAAAACACTCTACCTGGTGTGCACCCAGTTTTAAACTTATGTTTTGCTATTGGAGTTTTATATAACCTTTTTTCAAAGTCTTTCTGAAACCCTTGACATCTTTCTAATGTAAATGGACTAGTTGAAAGGTAAACAAAATATAATGTGTGTTTTTAAAAATTCCAGCTTTGGGTAGAAAGTGAAAGTTGAGTCTCTGCACATTAAAATATTTATTAATTATCAGTGGCTACATCTTTTACAAAGGGCTTAGTAATAGAGATTGTACAAAATCAGTATTCTCTTCCCTCATATATTTGCAGTCTATATGCAAATAAAGTCTCCAGTGTTAGAAAACTGGTCTGCTCTGATCAGCTCTACAGGTCTCCTCAATGCCCAATTCAGCTGCCAATTTATCTGAAGATTAAATATTTTTTCCATTGGATATTCTTGCGGTATCTGTTATGCTGTTCTTTATACAATCACCAGTCAGTACCACTTACTCATTTCAGAAACATTTTTGGGAACAAAGAAAGAAACGAACATGAGTAACAGGGTGGCCTAGTTGATGTTGCTGGAGGGATTACTCACAACTGTCTCGGCATAGGAAAGTTTGAAGAGTAAAGAAGCAGCATTATTCAGATCAAATAAGAAGTGTGGGGTGAAATTAATTCTGAGGACACATTATTATAGAGACTCACAGAAACAAGAAAAGATTTGAATTGGGTGGAATATATTATAGATACATAAAAGGGTTGAAAAAAATCACTGCTTAACAAGAAGTCCTCCTTAACTTATGGCAAAAGGTGATATGAATTTACTAGATAATTAGAAACCAATAAACAACACTGCCCAGGAGACATGGACAGCTAAAACATGAAGCAGAGTAAGAAAGGTACCGCTTTGGGGAGAGAGGGAGAAAGATCCCTGGGGTCTCTAACCACCGGTTAGTCATCTTTGAAGTCTTCTCTCAGCATCTAATTCCTCTTAGGTGCTTCCTAAATGCTTTGACCAAAAAATACATTGACCAAATTAGTCTGGAAAAGATAAGTAAGAGATGGGTGGGAAGGAAGGAGAAGCCAGATTACCCTTGTTGGGGTGCCAACATGAAAATGGATAACATTTGGTAAGATGCTTACTATGGCAGGGGGGATTTTTTTCTGCAAAGGACATTTTTATTTTGTGAAGATTCCAAGGAAGTTAGAGAAAATTGTAAACATTTTACCACTAGAAATAATGGAAAGAAATCCTTCTATTAGTTTTAAGAATAAAGCCAGTTAACATCTGGAAAGTAGTTAGAATTTGAGATGACAACGTGAAGAAAAAATTGGAGATCATAGATTGTTTTTTCTCTGGGGTCATAGGCCTTGGAGGTGAAATGAAGTTATTCTTGTGCTCCACTGAGTTTTAGATGGTGTAAAAGTAGTTTGTGCTGTACACTGTTATTAATGGCCTGTGGAGAAAGGCAAATAGTTCATGCAGCTGATCGAAAGGGATAACTGAGCTGATAAAAGTTCTTTGCCTATGGAGGAATCTTATTCTTTATTGAATGTCTGCTGACTTACTATGTGCAAGAAATTTGTGGAAAACATTGAAGGAAATGGAAAGAATTAATTGTAAGACAAAATTGTGGGCGTGAAGAAGCAGACAGTTAAGTTAGAGAGGGATAACTCTCTTTCATATAAATGACATGATTTTTAAAATATAATTCTGCCAGGATATTTAGTGTTTGCTGGTATTACAGAACTTAAAGGAATGGGGGAGTTGTTGAGACATTGTAATTAGGGCAGGTTTATAGGGAAGGTGAAGCTTGAGTCAAACTCTTAGTTTGGACAGGTGAGAGGAAGAAGAGCAATTGACTGGAAGATAGAATGAGGTATAGCAGTAGAAGGGAACATGACATTGAGGAGGAGGAACTGTAGAATAGCACAGCAGTCCAGGTGATGTGAGAGGGAACTTAGTTTACTCCTTCTATGAAGACCAGCTCTGCTGTCCCATGTCCTTGGCTTCCTCTTTCTGCAACCTGACAGCATCTCAGCCTAGAGCCCAGTCTTACCTGGATTACTGCAATGTTCTCCCCACAGGTCTCTCTACTTCCAGTCTTATCCCTTCTAATCTCTCCTCTACAGTACTGCCAGAGTTATCTTTCTAAAATCCAAATTTGCTTATGTCTAAAATCTGCTTAAACTCATTCAGTGACTGCTCATAACATTTGAGAGAAAATATAGATGCTGAGTTTGACCTAGGGAGTTTTTACCCTGGCTACCCTTTAGCATCTTTAGGGTGACTTTAGCCTCACCCATTTTTTACATCTTTGGCTTAAAAATGCCCCAGTTTTCTGAAAGGCTTAGGAGCCTTCAAATCTGTACTGATACATGTGTTTCTTGTGCATTCTAATTCCTTCAAAAAATTTTACTTAATTCCTATTTCTTAATCTAAAGTCTTCTAAACTCAACTTCCTCCTAGATGCTTGACCTGAGAAGCCTCAATTTAGAGATGTCTCAACAACTCTCCCATTACTTTAAGTTCTGTAATACCACAAATCTGTAATACCACAATACCACCCTTCTGATGCCCCTATTCCATGAATTGTTGAACTATGCTCGCCTCCTAGACTGTTGCTAACACAGTACCAGGTATTCTGGGGGAGCCCGAAATATGTGTGATGAAACAATAAGTACGTGGAGACATCATAACTAATGACTAGAGCAGAGGGTGCATTTAGGGAGTGGTAGAAAATCCGCTTCTGTTCATCCCATAGTGGTTAAGGATCTAGGCTTTGGACAAGTTTACCTGGGCACAAATCCCAGTTATTCCCCTTTTAACTATGGAACTGTTAAAGATAAACAAAGTCAGACATGAGTTAAAATGATAAGGACAGATTTTTATATCAGTAGTAACTGTTGCACTAAGTAGAAGACTTACAATTACATTCAACTTTGATTGTTTGAACAGAGGTGACAGCATGTTTAGAGAATGACGGAGTAGGAGGAAGGTGAACAGAGGCTCAGGAGAGTCAGAGGAGGGAACAATGGCAAAGAGCTTGTCCGTGTACATGAGATTAGGCCAGCTGTGTGTGTCAACTGGCGATTGTCAAAGTTAGGATTCTATCTTGCTCCCAAGACTCTGACACAGGGCTCCTGACCTCAGGTGTTTGTTGAAATAAACAGTAAAATTTTTTGATGCCCTGGCATTTTCTCAAACAACCACTTTAAGGGAACTTGGGTTATCTTAAAGATACAGCCTTGAGCTGTTAGAAACTATGTTCACATTTGTTTAAGCCTTTGCAGGCTGAGATTGAGGCCTCATTAAGACCAAGCTCAGAAGAGCTGGCTAGAGTTAGATCAAGGAGAGAATGTTTGTAAAAAAGTAGGAAAAGCACTTGACTCTGTCTGCGTTAGTTTTCTTATCTATAAAATGGGCATAATAATAATTCTTAAGGAGTTTTGTGGACTTGAAATGCATTCATTTATGTAAAGTTCTTTGAAGAGCTCCTAGCACTCAAAATATGTGCTGTTATTTTTATTACTATCGTTATATCTGGGCCATACACTGTGCTTCCGTTTTGAAAGTTGCTTTCTTAATATGGTCGGTCCTCATTTTTTGTGGACTCTGTATTTGCAAACTCATCTACTCCTTAAAATTATTTGTAACCCGTAAATATCATCCATGTGGGGCTTTCCTGGTCTCTTACAAATTTGCACAGAGTGGCAAGAAATCCGAGTCACTCCCTGTGCAAAGTCCCTAGGTGAGGTTGCACAGGACCAAGCTCGGCCTCCTGACTTAAGCTCTCATTCTATAAACAAATGTCCTTTTTGTGGGTCTATTTTGTGCCGTGTTTTTCACATTTTTCGTGCTTTCTCTTGGTGATTCCACTGTTGGAAATGGCCACTAAACATAGGCTCCGGTGCTGTGTGGTTTTCTAAGTATGAGATACCTGCAATGTATTTTCTGGAGAAAACACATGTCAGATCAACTTCTTTCAGCTGTGAGTGACAGTACTGTTGGCGATCTCATCATCATTAGTCTGTTAATGCTATATACTAAATGAGATGTCTTTCAGCAGGAACATACATTTTAAAAAGATTACATGCATAGGATCAGTTGACACAGATGTGACCAGGGCCTAGTACAATTCTAACTGTGTGTCTTTTTCTAGAACTAATGGTTTGATATTCACTAAAGCAAGTGTTCACATTGACTCTCTAGAACAAAGCTATTGTGGATAATAGGAATTGGCTCCATCTTATTTAATCTTGCAACACTGCTTTGCAGAAGGCAGAGTTGGGTAATATATCCCCAATTTACAGGCTATTGAAGATTCACATGGAGGAATGTAAAATGTCTTATACTCAGCAGTTAGAAGCCACAAATTTTTGAACAGAGAAGTGCCATGAGGAGACAAGGTTTAGGGAATCATTACCTGACTTTAAGCTATTTCTGGCAAGCCCAGGCGAGGGTTGAAGGGCTAAAGTTTAAGTTAATCACCAATGGCCAATGATTTAACCAACCATGCCTACATAATGAAGACTCCATAAAAACTCAATAGGATAGGGTCCAGAGAGCTTTCAGATAGCCAAAAATGTGGAGGTTCCTGGGGGGTAGCCCACCTTCCCCCCACCCAGTGCATGGAAGTTCTGTGCTCCTCCTCACATAACTTGCCATTTCCAACTCTTTGTTTGTAGTCTTTCTGATATCCTTTACTCATAAACGTGTTTCCCTGAGTTATTATGTTGTTTCAAAAGTCTTGTCCGTTTTAATGTCATGTGTTTTTGTAGCTCCATATCTCAATAAATATTTATTCTACTGTGTCGTGGTATATACTGATTGATGGAGAATTTTGTACTCTATACATTGATTCTGTTCATTTTTTTCTACTTTTAATATTTTTATTCTTTTCAGCCTATTACTTTATGATGTCATTAAGCGATTTTCGGCCAATTTTTCTCTACAAATTCAAATTGAACAAAAGCACTGCCGAAACAGCCTGAAAAATTAACCAGGCATTTGGCAATGATAATGTTAATAAATGCACTGTTCCAGGTTGGTTTGCAAAATTTTGTTCCGGAAATTTTAGCCTCGAAGATGAGCCCCGAAGTGATGGATCTAGAGTAATCCAGGATGAGGATTTGAGGACCCTGGTGGAGACTGACTCATCACAAACGGTGCGTGGGATGGCGGAAGAACTGGGTGTCAGCTCCCATGCAGTTTTTGATGGCTTAAAATGTATTGGAAAGGTCAAAAAGCTTGAAAAGTGGGTGCCCCACGATTTAAACAATCGGCAGAAATTGTCACGTTTTGAGGTTTGTTCTTCATTGCTTTTGTGCAACCAAAACGATCCTTTTTTGGATTGGATCATCACGTGTGATGAAAAGTGAGCTGTGGCATCAGCCCTCATACCATCTTGGGTGTTAGAGTCATTTCTGCCACCAGCACTAGTGGGGAGAGTTAATGCCAGACACAAAGTGACTGCCAACTTAAACACCAGCTCTTGCAGTGGCTCCTGAATTCGACTGAGCTCTGGTATCAGAGACACTTCCAGATTTAGATCCAGTATCATTTCCAAAGCTAGAATCAGCCCTAGCACCAGCTCTGATGTTGACTCCAGAGCTACCACCTGGTTGATCCCAGCTCTAGAAAGTGCTTCAGAGCTACAACCAACTCACAAGCAACTCCATCTTCATTTCCAGAGATGGAGGCAGCTGCATATGCAGTTCCAGTGCCATTTCTGAGGGGCTGAGATAGCACCATGTCCTGAGCCAGCTACACATGACCCCAAGTGCCAAATCTGGGAGAGATGGGAGCAGGCTGATCACCAATTCCTGTCCAGTGTCGGTGGTGGTTCTAGCACCACCTCTTCCTCTGGAATCAACTCCCACCTGTCCCAAAGCTGAAGACATTTCCAGGTGACTTAATCCATTTATGTTGCTAGAAAGGAATATCCCAAGGTGGGTAACTTACAGAGAAAAGAGGTCTATTTGCCTCCTGGTTCTACAGGCTGTGCAAGAGGCCTGGTGCCCACACCTGCTTCTTGTTAGGGCCTCAGGAATCATCCGTTCATGGCAGAAGGCACAGGGAAGTGGGCTTCAAAGGGCCAGAGAGGAAGGATGTGGCTGGGAAAGTTGGCTGGACGTGACAAGGCTTTTTTCAACAGTTTTCCCAGGAACTAAGTGAGAACTCATTTATTACTGTGAAGACAGAATGAAGACATTTATGAGGGATTCACCCCCAAGAACCAACACCCCTCTCCACACCCCACCTCCAACATTGGGAATCAAATTTCAACCCAGGATTGGGAGGGGACAAATATCCAAGCTATATTACCAGGTTTAGAAAAAAGAGTTTACTCCAGTAGCTGCTAGAGGACCTACTTCAGAGTCAGGGCCCCTTTAGGCTCTTGATGCACAGCTGATGACAGTGCCAAGTTCAAGGTAGGACCAGCTTCAAGACTAGCTCTAGAACTAGTTCTAGGACTAGCTCTATCACCAGTTTGGGGGCTGTGGACATCTGTGGAGCCAGCTGTGGAGCTGGAACCAGCAGCAGCTCCAGAATCTGCTGCCACACCAATAACAGTCCCAGCTTCCCAACCGGCTCCAGCCCCAGCCCTTTCACCAACTCCCATGAAAGATTCAGCACCAGCCATAATACCAGCTCTGGAGAAAGAATGCACTCTAACACTAATTCGGGAGGTAGCCAGTGGCGGTGCCATAGTGAGAACCAGCTCTATCGGCAGCCCTGGCACCAGCTGCAGATCTAGAACTGGTTTAAGCTCTGTAGTTAGAGGAGTCTCAAGAACCATATTCAGCTTAAACACCAGATTTACAGCCAAATCCAATTCCCAAGCCAGCTCTAGCACCATTCTTAGATTAGAGCCAGCTTTGATACCTGCCACAGATGAAGAAAAAGTATCTGATTCAGAGCTACAGCCAATATTAGCACCAGGTCTGACATTAGGTACAGAAACAGAATCATTTTCTGTCCCAGCTTTAGCGCCAGGCCTAGGGCCAGAGTCATCCTTCCCTTGTTCTAGAACCAGCACTAGCTGCAGAAATAGAGCCTATACCATTTCCAGCTTCTGCACCAGCTACAGAGCTAGAGCTGGCTCTGCTGTCAATTCTAGAGTTAGAGCCAGCACCAGCTCCAAAGCCAAACCCAGCTTTAGCATCAGATCTTGCTTCAATACCAGAGATACAGGCATCCCTATTATTGATTCTTTTACCAGCTGCACCAGCTCTAGAGCTAAAATCAGCTCCAAAACCCATTCCAGAGAGAGAGTTCTGGCTGAGTCTAGAGATAGAGCCAGCACAACATGTGGAGGAGAGCCAATTCTGTCACCAGCTTCTGTAATATCTAGAGCCACCACCAATGCCCATTCCACCAGCAGTTCCATTGCTACATCCAGCTCTGGCTCTTCGACAGTGCTAGAACCATGCCAGCTCCAGAGCTAGAACCAACTTTACCACCAGCACAGGTTAAAGCAAGAGAGTTTGAAATAGCTCGAGAACCATGACCACCAACTCCCAGTGAGACAGTACAACCACTAACTCCCAGGCCAACGCCAGTGTCTGCTCTAGCACCAGTACTAGAGACCTTGAACCTCTTCAACACCAGTTACCAGGTTAGAGTCAGCAGGAGAGCTGAAGCTAGACTCAGCCCCACTATCCACTTTAGCTAAATGTAGCTCCATTGACATATCTAGAAGTAGCTCCAGCCTCAGCTCTATAGCCAGTTACTTCCAGGGCCAGATCCACAGCTACAACCAGTTTTTTGTTTTTGTTTTTTTTGTCTTTGTTTTTTTTTTAACCAGCTCCATATATAATTGCACTATGTTTTATCATAAATTGCAAGATTTTACGGTTCTAAGTACATCAACTTTCCCGTGAACCATCACTACTATCTAGTTCCAAAGCACATTCATCACCCATAGAGAAACCCTGTTCACTCCCCAAGCCACACTCCCCCTTCCCTTGACAACCGCTAGTCTCTTTCTGCCTCTACTCACCCATTTTGTTTTTTTTCAGACCAGGGGGAGC